>CAUYLG010069219.1:0-35359 GCA_963573385.1 Cacajao melanocephalus | reverse complement strand
TATTACCTGATTCATATGTATTTGTTTGATTACTGTCTCTTTCCATGACAAGCTCCACGACAGCAAGAACTTCATTTCATTCTCTGCTGTGTCCTCAGTGCCTAGTTCAGTGCCTGGCACATTGCAGCTTCTAGGAAGGAACGAAGGAAGGAAGGAAGGAAGGAAGGAAGGAAGGAAGGAAGGAGGGAAGGGGGAAGGGGGGAAGGGGGAAAGGAGGGACACGGGGAAGGGGAGAAGGGGGGAGGGAGAGAGAGGGAGGGACTGACTCAGAACATCCATGGTGAAACACATGAGGGAATCTTGGGAAATTAGATGGCCAAGGCAGATGGGGACAAAGTGTGAAGTGTCTTGAATGCTGGATGAGAAGCTTGTGTTTTTCCTGCTTCTTTAAAGCTGCCAGCATGGTCAAAAAATAAAGATAGTAGCTATGCTTTTAGAAGTATAACGTGGCAAAAATATAGGATGAATTTTGGGGGAAAGAGATGAGAGGTAAAATTAGCAGTTACTTTAGAATAGATAATGACAGTGATAGGTTACAGCCATTGAATAAAATGGGAATCAATGAGACCTTAGCAATATAAATAATTAAATAAATAAGTAAAAAGTATAAGGTAGGTTTGGAATATCTTGTTTCAGAAAGTAAAGATATGATCAAAGATTGATACAGACATGTCAAAAGGATTTGGGAACCACCTGGATTTCCACTAGCCAAACTTGGAAAATTTGAACTTTGAAATAAATAATAATAGTGATAATTTACAATCCATTGGATAAAATGAGAATCTATGAGGCTTTAAAGATACAAATAAACAAGTCGGTGAGAAGGGAAAGCCTTCCTCACAGTGAATGCCAACTAATAAAGGTAGATGGGATGATAGAAATGGGAGATTATAGATCTTCTTCTGTGATATGGTAACCATGATAGAGGAAGATGTCAGTAATAGCTAAGGCCGGTGGGAAAAGGTTCGGTAATTGCTAAGGCTGGTGGGAAGAGGTTCGGTAATAGCTAAGGTTGGTGGGCAAAGGTTCGGTACTAGCCAAGGCTGGTGGGTAAAGTTATTAGCATATCGCCAGAATACCTCCCTACAAACACTTATTTGTCACAATGGAAAAAACAGTGGCTTTTTGGTGGAGAAATATGACAGAAACCAACTTGAAAAAGTGGTCAAGGTAACACGAAGGGAAGAATTTAGCATCTTGTGCCTCCCAATGTGATGCACCATAAGAGCACAGCATCATTTTCTGGAATTCTTCCAGGAATGAATGGCTTGAGTCTGGCCATGAGGACACACCAGACAGACCCAGGTCAGCCTTCAAAATCAAAGGTCATGATGTGGTTTGAGTGTGGCCCCAGAAGTTTAGGTGTTGAAAATATAATCCCCAGTGAGCTTATATCTAGACATAGGTTTTTAGGCAGTAAAGTTAAATGAGACATAAGGGTGCGGCCCTAATTCAATAGGACTGGTGGCTCTATAAGAGCAAAAGAGACCTGAGATGGTATGCACTGGCCCTCTCACCATGTAAATGCCTTCCACATCCATCAAATGGGAGCCCTAGACCTTGGACTTCCCAAGACAATGATCCCAAGACTATGATTTGTCAGGAGTGAAGATTAAAGAAAAAAGCAGTGGCCAGACGCCGTGGCTCATGCCTGTAATCTCAGCAGTTCGGGAGGCCGAGGTTGGTAGATCAACTGAGGTTGGGAGTTCGAGACCAGCCTGACCAACATGGAGAAGAAACCCCATCTCTACTACAAATAAGAAGTTAGCCAGGCATTGTGGCACATGCCTGTAATCCCAACTACTCGGGAGGCTGAGGCAGGAGAATGGTTTGAACCTGGGAGGCAGAGGTTTTGGTGAGCCAAGATCTCACCATTGCACTCCAGCCTGGGCAAGAAGGGAGAAACTCTGTTTAAAAAAAAGAAGAAGAAGAAAAGAAAAAAAGCCAGGGAGTTAGTAACATCTGTGGATAATCAGTGTTCATCAATGGCTTCACTGATTTGTTTACACAGCCCACCTCCCTCAAACTCAAACTTGAGGACTTCTTGTGCAAAGCACTGCTCTCATGGAGGCAGCATAGGGCATTTAGACAAAAAACTGGATTCCAGCATTAGCGCCAAAGCTTGTGAGGTGGCATTACTGTAGTTGCCTTCCCAACCCTCAGTTTCCTCATTTGTAAAATGGATATGACAGTAGCAACTTCAGAGCTAAAATATGCATAAACTAACCCCATCTATTTCATAACCAGTGAGTGCCATTGTTCAGAAAGCAAACATTTTATCACTGAAATGTGCAGCTGGCTGTAACCGTGGAACGACTGCTCTGCCTGGTTTTACTGGCCTGAATTTCTGACAGTGCTTCCAGCTGCCCGGTTCTCCATTTGTGCAGTGGTATTGTTGACATGGAATGACACCCAAGATTTCCTGAAGCTTATGGCTTTATTTGCACTTCTGGCTTTGCCAGCTCCCTCTCTGATGCTGTCAGGAAAGTGAGCAAGAGCAGCCACGGATTCATCAGCCACCAGCACTCTTGCCTTATGAGGAATGGCGGTCCTGCACAACAGGACCCATGCGGCCGAGGACACACAACCACAACCTGCTTGCAAGGGAACACCAGGCAGATGTTACATGAGGAACATTCTATCAGAACAACAGGGGGAAGGGAAGTGTCCTTCAAAAATGTCAAGGTTATAATAGACAAAGGCTATGGAAATGTTCCAGATGAAGGAAAGCTGAAGAAACAGGACAACTAAATGCAGCTTGACCCTAGATGGGATTCTGTGCTGGACGGGGGAAAATGCTAGAAAAAACATCATTAGAACAACAAATAAAATTGGCATGTGAACAGCAGATTAAATAACATATTGTATCAGTGTAAATGCATGAGGCTGACAACTGTGCTGTGGTTACAGAAAAGATCATCCCTTTTGTAGCATCTAGTGCTCCTGGTATTATAGTTTAGTATTTGGTGTAATGTAGTATTGAGGATTAAAGGCCATGATGTCATTCACCTTTAAGTTATTCCCCCAAAAAATGGGAATGCATATAAAATATATGACAATATAAATAATAAATATGTATACATGGATGTACATCTATATCTGTATATATAAATATGTATGTACATATATTCCACAAATTTAGAGAGATAGGAAGAAAGATGAAGAACATGAACAACAAAGCAAATGGGAGTAAAATGTTCCAATGTGTGACTCTGAATCAAGGGTATATCAATGCTCCTTGCACTCTTTTATGTTTGTAATTTTTGTAAGTTTGAAATCATTTCCAAATAAAAAGTGGAGGGGAAAAAAGAAAGCGAGAAATGACCATCCTGTGGCTTGCTGCGGGGTTCTCAACCAGCCGAGGACAGGAAGAATGAGGTGTTTGGGGGTCTCATCAGTGACTTCTCCGTGCCCCCACTGCTGTTAACAGTAACAATCATTTGCATAAAAACAGCTAATCCTTTTATACTGCTGTTGTGCAACTGAGGCACTGTTTTACATATCTTATGTACATTAACTCATTTAATAATGATTCACACACTGTGATCCTAGCTGATATCCTGATCGGTTCTAATGAGAAAACATAGGAATGAGTAAGTCAGTAACTATGATCCGTACTTCAGTCTGTGAAGAAGGGAGGTCACCTTGAGCAACTGATGGTGCCGGGCCTCACACCCAGCTCTTCCTCCTCCATCTTTCATCCTCTTTCAAGCCCGTGGTGGTTCTCGACCCTGGGAGAGCGCCTGACATGCCCTAAGAGCCTTTAAAAATTCAGATTCCCACTCTCAGACATCTAGTGTCCCACTGGACACACGGTACCAGGCCTGAAGTCCTGCTTCCTCTGGCCTCCTGTTCTCTATGGAAATACCTGCATTCAGAGTCCCTGGGTATCATTGGCGGCTCTATCTAAGGTACATCTACCACAAGCTGATTGCAGCTGAGGGGTAAAAGGCCCACAGGCCACTGTATCCTCCTATTAGCTCCCAGGCAATATGGTGTGTGGTATGTCCAGAGGACCCTTGCTGGGTGCCATAATACACTTTCTCCCCTGTGAAATGGGCCTCTCATGTGAAAAGCGGTTACATGGAACCCCGTATCAGTCATCAGGTACTCTATGAACCCTTGGATGATACCAGCAGAGGCACAGGAAGAGCCAACTGATGATATCTGATAGGATCAATTCCACAAAAGAATGAATCAATGTCCCCTGCAGGGTGAGAAAGGCCTGATGGAATCAGCTTGCCAGCAAATGTCTAGCTAGACTTTCCAAGAAGTGGGACCATACCGAGGGCTCGTCTTTGGTCTCTGCCATCAACAGGTTGGGTATTCAGCAATGGCAGTAACTGGACCAGCTTTGGTCAGAGAGGGCCTTGCTGTTGGCCCTTGGCAGAGCCTCTATCACCACTACCATAGCTCCTCCAGCCATGGGCCCGTGCTGTGAGTGTCAGAGGCGTTTGGACCAGAGCAAGTCCATCTCAAATGGGGGCTGAGTAAAATTAGACTGAGACCTACTGGGCTGCATTCGCAGGAGGTTAGGCTTTCTAAGTCACAGGATGAGACAGGAGGTCAGCACATGGTATATGTTATAAAGACCTTGCTGATACAACAGGTTGTGGTAGAGAAGCTGGCCAAAACCCACCAAAACCAAGATAGCCACAAAAGTGACCTCACTGCTCATTATTTGCTAATTATAATGCGTTACCATGCTAAAGGACACTCCCACCAGCACCATGACAGTTTACAGATTGCCATGGCAACATCAGGAAGTTACTCTGTATCTTCTAAAAAGGGGAGGAGCTCTCAGTTCTGGGAACAGCCCACCCCTTTCTTGGAAAACTCATAAATAACTCACCCCTAATTTAGCACATAATCAAGAAATAACCATAAAAATAGCCAACTAGCAGTCCTCAGGGCTGCTCTACCTATGGCATAGCCATTCTTTACTCCTTTACTTTCCTAATAAACTTGTTTTCACTTTGTGAATTAGCCTCAAATTCTTTCTTGTGGGAGATTCCAGAACCCTGCCTTGTGATCTGGATCAGGACCCCTTTCTGGTAACGTGAGCACTGGAGTGACCAAGGGCAGAGGCTGGCAGGTGTCTACCAGAATCGTCATCTTGTCCACCTGGTTGTTGAGCAGCTCCTCTGCTGTGCTCACCCTCAGCTGGGTATTGATAGCCAGTAGAGAGAGCTGTGCGCTCTCTGCCCACGCCTAAAGGTTCAGCCACGCCTCTCCCCGGACTCCTGCTCTCAGATCTTCCACTCCTGCTCTTTCCAGACTTCCAGCCAAATCATTCACCACTCCCCAGGAGTCCATGTAAGCGACCTCAGGCCCCTTCTTTCTCCATACAATATGGACAAACAACGGTACTGCTCACAGCTCTGCCCACTAGGAAGATTCCCTCCCCACTGTCCTTTAAAGCCACTCTGGAGCGGACAGCAGTGTGGCAGCCGTCCATTTTCCACCCCTACCAGCTGACTCGAGCTTTTCTGCAAACATTGCAGGGAACCCCCTCTGGCCCCATGCAGCCATGATGTGAGCTGGGGAAGGCACCAGTGCAGCAGAGGCAGATGCCACAGGGGTGGGGGCCAACTGTTCATGTGACACAGTTGCCAGGCTTCAGCCCAAACACCTCAAGACAGATGAAGGTCTGGAAGGCCCTATTTCTAAAAAAGCTGATTGGGATGTACCACCGGGTTTGGTTATCACAATCGTGCAGTTACCCAGCATCAAGGCCCAATAAGGATACAGAGAAAGGCTTCAATGCAAAACATAGAGTCTGTGCCTTTCAGAAACCTAAACTCGAGCAGGAAGAATCAGTGAATACAAAATGCCTCAATGAAGATTTGAAAACTATCCCTTTTAAATCAATTGACAGTTTGAAACTAGATTGTTTACTTACAGGATGGCGAAGTCAGAAACAGCCAGTACTCCTCCTCTATAAAGAATAAGTAGAATTTTGGCCAGGCGCAGTGGCTCACACCTGTAATCCCAGCAGTTTGGGAAGCCGAGGGGGGTGGATCACCTGAGGCCAGGAATTTAAGACCAGCCTGGTTAACAAGGTGAAACCCCATCTCTACTAAAAATAAAAAAATTAGGCTGGACATGGGGGCTCACTTCTATAATCCCAGCACTTTGGGAGGCTGAAGGGCGTGGAACACGAGATCAGGAGCTCGAGACCAGCGTGGCCAATATGGTGAAACCCCATCTCTACTAAGAATACAAAAAAATTAGCCGGGCTCGGTGGAACGCGCCTGTAGTCCCAGCTACTCCGGAGGCTGAGGCAGGAGAAGCACATGAACCCGGGAGGCGGAGGTTGCAGTGAGTGAAGATCACGCCACTGCACTCCAGCTTGGGCGAGATTCCGTCTTAAAAAAAAAAAAATTAGCCCAGCATGGTGCACACCTGTGATCCCAGCTACTCAGGAGGCTGAAGCAGGAGAATCACTTGAACCTGGGGCGGTTGCAGTGAGCTGAGATCACATCCCTGCACTCCAGCCTGGAGAACAGAGAGCAAGCCTCTGTCTCAAAAAAAAAAAAAAAAAAAAGTGGAATTTAGTTCGACATGCAGAGACACTGGGGAAATTAACACCAGTGATAGGAAAAGCATGAGCAAGTACACAGAGGTGAATGAGGCTTCAATCCTAAGTGTAATCAGGGAAAGGGAGAACCCAGGACTAACCTGGAGGAAGCTCCAGGCAAGCTTGCAAGTGCGTGTGCTCATACACACCCCATGCAGCTTCCCAGCCGCAGCTCACAACGGCCGCTCATAGCTTTACATCCCATGTGGTACTGATGACCAACACCTAGATTTTACAAGACTCCTACATTCAAAAATGTTGATTCCCGTTAGATCAGACGTAGCGTAATTTTCAGTTCCAATAATGTTCTCTCTCTACCTACAGCCCATATTCCCAAGGCTGCTCATCCCTTCAAAAACACATAAACAGAAAACAAGAAGGGAGACAGAGAAAACAAGTAAGAAAAGGGAGAGAGAAACTGAGATGGGAAAGACAGACTGAGAGGAGAGAGAGAGAGAGACTGGGGAGGAGGAGAAAGAGAGAAAGAAGGTGTTGTGGGGTGTTTGCACGTGAAAGGCGCCCCTGAGCAAAAGCGGGAACCAAAGGATAACATAGACTAGAAAGGGGAGGAGCGCCCTCTTGTGGCTCTGACCTGACCTTGGCGCTTCCTAGCCACGTGACCTGAGCAAGTTACTTCTCCTTAAGCTTCAGTCCCCCGTAAAACGAGTAAAATGCACTCCATTAAGGTGGTCGTGAGGATTAAATGAGAATTGGATGTAAAATGCCTAACCCGATGTCCGCCTCAAAGAGCTCGATCAATTGTGGTTATTAATATTTTTATTAGGATTGTGATGATGGCAATGGCTGAGCAAACTCACCTCAGCAGGAAATGGTATTACTCTCCTCCCAGAGCCCGTAGATTTTAACCAAAAAGACCATATTCGAGTTACTTTTGTTCCCTACGCTTACCCTTATGTACATTAAATTTCACCTACCGAAAACATAAGCTCCACGTCTCATTTACGGCTTGTGTCCCAAGCGTCCTGTCTCACACCAGAAATTAAAAATCAGTGTTCATCAGCTTTGCTCACAAATGCTTTATAAGTAAATAAGGGGCTGAAATAAAATAATAAGGTCTTCCTTTCTGTACATTTGTAGAGTGGTAAGCACGTCCCCTATGTTTTCTCACTTACGCACTGCTTTGTATTGAGCACCTCAGCCGGAAAAGCCAAGTCCCTGCTCTCGGAGGCTCAGCGGGGAGGGGACCGAGAGCCTTCGGGGGACCGGGTGCTGTAGCGGGGGCCGGGGAGGGACTGAGTGCCGTAGCGGAGTGGGGGGACTGGGTGCCTTGCGGAGGCAGGGGGGCCGGGTGCGAGGAACTGGATGCCCCTGGGGCGGGGGTGGGGCGGGGAATCCGGTGCCGAGGAGAGAGGTCTGGGTGCCATGGCGGGGGCGGAGTACCGGGTGCTGTGGAGGGGGCCCAGTGCAGTGGGGGGACCCAGTGCGGTGGAGGGGACCGGGCGGGAGGCTGCAGTACTGCAGCGTGAGCTGGACTTTAAGGGCTGTTGTTCCCTGAGGACGCGGAAGAGGAAATCTCTCAGGTCTGTAGTTAGCTCTGGGAAGGAATCTTGAAGGATGAACAGGAGTTCGCCAGCGGAAGGGGTGGAGCACTCCAGCAGAGGGAAGGCGCCAGGAAAGACAGCGCGTGGCGCCTCCGGAAGCTGTGGTAGTTGCGGGTTGTGGGCTGGTGGGAAGGTGGCTGGAGAGACGATCGGGGGATCCTGGAAAGGGGGTTCGAGCCCCTTTACCCAGCAACGACAGTGCGCAGGTAGCAAACATTCACTGCGTGGCGTTACTTCTGACTGGTCAAGCCAAGCGTTTCTAGGCATGGCCTTTAAAAGTCCAGGAAGGACAGGGACCCCTCAGGTTTCGCGGCATGCGGGGGGCGTCCACAGCCCGGGCTCCAGGAACGAGCCAGGCGCCTCTCCCCGTTCCCGCGCCCTCTACGCGTGCCATTATTTGCACGATTCTGTCACAGAACCCACTGACAGGACCTGCGACGTTGAAAGGGCTGTCTTAAGTACGTGCTGGCAGGAACCATGGTGTCCAACGGCCAAAAAATAAAGAACTTATCCTGCCTGGAGGAGCAGCAGTTCCGTTTCCTGGCCAGCAGGATGCCATGCCAGTGTCTTAGGGGGCCCTCTCTGTGAACTCAGGCTCTCTTGGACTGGAAGCTCCTCCAAGGCTAGAGTCCATTTTATTCACCTGAGGAACCCCGGCAGCCCTCCA
This sequence comes from Cacajao melanocephalus, assembly GCA_963573385.1. Classification (NCBI taxonomy): domain Eukaryota; kingdom Metazoa; phylum Chordata; class Mammalia; order Primates; family Pitheciidae; genus Cacajao; species Cacajao melanocephalus. The sequence goes on along the minus strand of CAUYLG010069219.1, from coordinate 26,550 downwards.
GGCCCCATGCAATGGTCATTGTAGAATGAATGAATAGATTAACATGGTTAATGGAGAAGACAGGATGGGTCTACCTTCCTATCGTTGTAGTCAACGTGGGTTTTTAAACCCCACATCTACACCCATTCTCGAGTCTGTGTGGCTCACACGTGGCTGACCTAATCCTCTCCTTCAAGGATGACACATGACTAGTTCCGGGAAGCTCACAAACTCAGCTTGAATCCTCAAAGTTCTCACCAGATTTTTACTGTTAACAGAAAAGGGCTCTAGACTGGGAAAGTCTAGCCCTACCCAGGCCCACTTGGTCAACATATGAAGTGAGTCTACTGAGAAAGAAACTAACACAAACACAAAGAAAGTCAGAGCTGAAAGATCAGGAAATTAAGAAATTGAGCTGCTTGATCCACCCAGGGTTGATCTCCTTCCCAGACTTCCTTGATACTTACACCAATGAATTTTTTATTTTTATTTATTTATTTCTACTTGGCAAGTGAAAGAATTTGGACAAATACATTTCTCCCCTTTCTTTTACTACCTAAGCAGAAATAGAATAGTGCTGAACAGGAAAAGAACTCCAAAGTCATCCTGACATCGACAATTTCCCCCAAGCCACTGTGAGGACAGACTGAGGTTCAAATCTCAGTTCAACTTCTCTTTTGCCATGTTACCTTGCAAATGTGTCAGGGCTTTTGACAATGAACATGTTGTTTCTACTCATAAATGACAGCCTTTTTCTAAATCTGTAAATTGAATTCTAGAAAAGTTTCTTCTTAACCACAACCATTCAAATACTTTTTAATCAGCTTGAGCTACTATAACAAAATACCACAGACTGGGGTGGCTTAAACAACAGGAATTTGGCCGCGTATGGAGGCTCACATCTGTAATCCCAGCACTTTGGGAGGCCAAGGCAAGCAGATTCAGGAGTTCATGATCAGCCTGACCAACATGGTGAAACCCCGTCTCTATTAAAAGTACAAGAATTAGCCAGGCATGGTGGCACACGCCTGTAATCTCAGCTACTCAGGAGGCTGAAGCAGGAGAATTGCTTGAATCCGGGAGGCAAAGGTTGCAGTGAGCCAAGATTGTGGTACTGCACTCCAGCCTGGGTGACAGAGTGAGACTCTGTCTCAAAAAAAAAAAAAAATTTCTTGCAGTTCTGGAGGTTGCAAGTCCAAGATTGGGTGCCAGCATGATTGAATTCTGGTGAGTGCTCTCTTCCCAGCTTGCAGACAGCAACCTTCTTACTGCATTTTACATGGCAGAGAGAGAGAGCTCTCTGGTTCTTCTCATTATAAGGACACTATTCCTATTGGACCAGGGCCCTACTATTGTTTGCTCATTTGACCTTAATTCTTCTATAAATGCTCTGTCTCCAAATACAGCCACATTGGGGTTGAGGGCCTCCACGTAAGAATTTGGGAGAGATACAAACATTCAGTCTATAGCAATTACCTTATTGCTTTTACCTATATTGATGTTTAAGTGCGTGCACTATTGTATTTGCACATAAAAGTGATTGGAAGGCATTCCTTATTTAGAAGACAATCGCTAACTAGTAGGATATAACATGGATTAGTAGGCTGTAGGGATGGATTCGTGAGCTGGATTACTAGCAAATTGGGGGAAGTGAAAAGTCACACAACTGAGGTCCTTTAGTGTCTGCTCAAAGAAATGGGGTGCGGTGGCTCATGTCTGTAATCCTGGCACTTTGGGAGGCCAAGGCAGGCAGATCATGAGGTCAAGAGATCGAGACCATCCTGGCCAAAATGGTGAAACCCCATCTTTACTAAAAATACAAAAAAATTAGCTGGGCGTGGTAGCACGTGACTGTGGTCCCAGCTACTTAGGAGGCTGAGGCGGAAGAATCACTTGAACCGAGGAGGCAGAGGTTGCAGTGAGCTGAGATTGTGCCACTGCACTCCAGCCTGGTGACAGAGCAAGACTCCATCTCAAAAAAAAGAAAAAGAAAAAGAAAAAAAAGAACGAAAGAAAGATATAGGGTGAGGAAGAGTTTTCTGCCAAATCTTGCTAAATTTCACAGCACAGTCCCCCATCAACGGTAGGGAGGCTGCTCTGGAGGCAAGTGAAGTCCTGACTGACAATAAGTCAGGTGGAGGCAGAGGCCTGGGCTGGTCAGCACCTGTGGTCCCAGCACCCTTTCTCCACATCCTCCATTGCCCCCCACAACGACCGGCATTAGTTGACCTCTCACCTCTGCAGTGAGGCTCCTGCCCGGGGCTCCCTTGCTCTCCTTTCCACCCCTTTGCCTGTCACTTCCTCTCCCTCCAGTCTACTCTCCTCACTTGGTTACTTTGCTCCAGGCCTCTCTCGCATTCACAAGACTGTGCATGCCAACAGGGCCCTGGGCCAAAGAAATCGCCAATGCTTTCCAATTCCTGGAAGGTCTCCTTCAAACCTACAAAAAGGAAGATTTGTAACTGTTAGCATGGGAACTAGATATCCATCAGCCATGGCAAGATCTGTTCATGCCGGGCAGAATACCAATGTTTTATGTCAAAAGTACTTTATGTTTTTACTCCATGAATCCGTCTAAGTACAGCTCCACTGGCGCAGGTGGCTGTGACTCTACTCCACCGTGGGCAGAGGTTTGGGAATCTAACCTCCCAATAGGGCCTCCCCTCCTGTCCAGAATCTTCTGCTTTTCTTCTTATCTTCCTCTCCGTGGGCGGCACCACAATTCGTCACTGTCACCGAAGCCCAGGAGCCCTCCCAGTCTCCAAATCCCTACCCTCTCTAGTCATCCCAAAGCCCTGGGCTTCCCTATCCCTGTCCCCTCTACACTCACCACTGTATCAAGAGGAAACGCTGGAAAAGTGCATCAGTTAGTGCCAGCCAACGAGGGGCACTCGTGACAGATAGGAAGGCAGAAGAGAAGCCCTTCCTCCTCTGGCATTGGTGGGCGTCTGCATCTGTAGACATGAGGCCAGCATAGGCTTCTAGGCGGTCTCCTGCAATCACCTACTTTGATATGGCTGATCCGCAGCCAAGATCACCGGGGCCAGTATTCCTGCAGTTTATTCAGCCCCCTGATCTGAAAACCAACAGTAGTTTTCCACGATTCTTGTTCCCTTACAGTTCTGTGAGCATTGCCCGCCCAGTATTACAGGAGTCAGCAAACTCTTTCTGTAAAGGGCCAGATAGTAAATATTTCAGGCTTTGCAGGTCATATATGGTCTCTGTCACAACTGCCCAATTCTGCCTTTGCAGCGGAAAAGCACCCCAAACATCACATAAACAAATAGGCGTGACCATGTCCCAATAAAACTTTACAAGAACAGGCCACTGGCTGCACTTGGCTCAAAGGTCATAGTTTGCCACCCTCTATAATATTTAATTCCTTTCTCCTTAAGCTATTTATAGCTTAACGGGACTCAAATCTAAACAGATTTCTGTTTTCCTAACTGACAGAATATTTTAAATATCTATGGATTTTTTTCCTGCCCTTAGTACTGCTACCTTAGTTCAAGTCCTCAGCATTTTAAAGTGAGTTGGCCCTGGCGGTGGTCACTCTGTCTGGAGTCTTCTCCCTAGTCCATGCCTCACTCACGCTGCTACAATTGCCTGTCATTCCTCCATAAATTCCCTCAATAGCCCTGTGTCATTTTTAGTTACCTTGTGTCCGTTGAGATCCCAACAGGAAGCAGATGACACAGTCAAATTAGGATAATTCCAGATGGGCGTGTTTACAAACGAGGGGCTCAGGTTTAGGGGAACCACAGGCACAGAGTAGTCATTCGGGTTGAAAGCAGCGGAGCTCTTTCCCCTCCAGGCCCATCAGGATAAAGAGAGGGAGCAATTTCCAGAACCCAAGAGTCATAGAGCATCGGATTTCTCTAATGATCTGTGCAGAAGGACTGGGTTTGGGTTTTCTATCCTCGTTGCGTTTGATTTTATTCTCCTCAGACTAGTGCTTTGGTAACTTACAATAAAAAATTAATAGGAAGCAATGAGATGAGAGAACCCACATAGAATATAAGCCCAATTTTTTAAATTACAGACTAAGTATCCCTAATCTAAAATGCTTGGGACCAGAAGTGTTTTGGATTTAAGATTTTTTCAGATTTTGGAATATTTGCACTTACTGTACATAATGAGATATCCAGGGGATGGGGCCCAAATCTAACATGAAATTCACTATATTAGGTATACCATTACCCATAGCCTGAAGACAATTTTGCACAATATTTTTAATAATTTTGCTCATGAAATAAAGTTTTGACTGCAACTATCCCATGAGGTCAGGTGTGGAGTTCTCCATTTGTGGCATCATGTGAGCCCTCAAAAAGTTTCAGATTTTGGAGTATTTAGGATTTCAGATTTTCAGATCAGGGATCCTCAACCCATATTAGATTCAGCAAATAAAATTCTCTATCAAACTGCTGTAAGAGTTTATAAATGTATATTCTTTTTTTTTTTTTAGATGGGGTCTTGCTCTGTCACCCAGGCTGGAGTGCAATAGCGTGATCTTGGCTCACTGCAGTCTCTGCCTTCTGCATTCAGGTGATTCTCCTGCCTCAGTCTCTTGAGCAGCTGGGATTATAGGTGCCCACCAATACACTCATCTAACTTTTTGTATTTTTAGTACAGATGGGGTTTTGCTATGTTGGCCAGACTGTTCTTGAACTCCTGACCTCAAGTGATCCACCTGCCTCAGCCTCCCAAAGTGCTGGGATTACAGGCGTGAGCTGCCTCGCCCAGCCATAAATGTATATTCTTAATTTCTGTTCTTACCTCATCATGGGGCCAAGGCAGCCCTGCAGGCAGGAAGCCAGAGTAACAAAAAGGTCAGTCTTACTCTCCTCCCTCTCTCCTGTCTCCTACCAACACCCTCCATTGGCCAAACCCAACCAGAAGCCAGATAATCAGGACATTAATACCATGCCTGTCAGCCTCCTGGGGGGCACAGGGCAATGTGCAGAAGGTGGAGGGTGGAGCTGAAGGAACAAGCAAAAAACAAACAAACAAAAGCAGCCCAAGGGCCTTCAGACCACTTCCCAGCCTGTCTTCATGTGGTCCAATATCTACCCCTACCAACCTAACTCTAGGTCCTGCATCCCCTCACCTCTATCCCTTTACACATACTATTCCCTGTGCCTGGGAAGTTTCTACTCCTCTTTGACCAAGTCTTGCTCATCTCAGCACCACAGAGATAATAATGGTTTGGCCACTGCTCAGAACATTTTTCTCCCAGTGTCCTTTTAGTAGCAAACTACTCCCCTAGATATGAAGTGGGCAATGACCAAAATTTAGCTAATAAGTTCAGTTATTCAACAAATATTTACTGAGTACTCACTATGTCCCATATATACTATTCTAGGTCCTACTAATACAGCACTAAACAAAAGATGACAAATCCATGTACTCATTCTGATAAGGAAAACACATTTCTGTATCAGGTGATAATGATAATCCTCACCTAAAATTTATCTATGGACACTTAGAAAGCAAAGTCTGTTGCTTTCCTCCAAAGAGACCAATCTGGGAGGCCACGAACATAACCCTCTTCCCTGGCCACACTGAGAAAATATGTCTACAGTAGAAGAGTAACTCAGAGACGGCCAGGCACGGTGGCTCACACCTGTAATCCTGACACACTGAGAGGCTGAGATGGGTAGATCACCTGAAGTCAGAAGTTCAAGACCAGCCTGACCAACATGGCAAAACCCCATCTCTATTAAAAATACAAAAATTAGCTGGGCATGGTGGTCTATGCCTGTAATGCCAGCTACTCCAGAGGCTGAGGCACGAGAATCACTTGAACCTGGGAGGTGGTTGCAATGAGTGAAGATGGTGCCACCATACTCCACATTCCAGCCTGGGTGACAGAGTGAGACTCTCTCAAACAAAAAAAAAAGAGTGACTCAGAGGAAAAAGAATTGGGACATTAAAAGAGAGAGTGCTGTAACTCTATTATTTGACTCCTAGATCCAGCCATACCTGAAGTCTACCCTTAGACATCCCAGTTACATGAGCCAATAAATTCCCTCTTTTGCATAGGTTTATTTGGGTTGTATTTCTGTCACTAACAACCAAATGAGCTCTGACTAGTATAAGAATTCAGCTCAAACTTCCTTTTCTTTTCCCTGAATGTCTGATGTAATCCAGTGTGATATTCTAAAATATGCTATCAGAACATACAGATGGGACGTCTGTCTTGGCAATTCACATGATAGACACCTAAGTAATTAAACAAATCTCATTGAGGGTAAAGGCTTTTATCTATGAATCCCCAGAGCCCTAAATATATTAGATGCACAAGAAGTGAAATATTTATGGAAGTGACTAATAAGACATTTTTTATTCATTGATCCTCTATAACAAATAGTATTTCCAAGAGTATATCTCCATGTTATGTATGTTTTGGGGGGTGGGGGCGGGTGGAGACAGTCTTGCTGTGTCATCTAGGCCAGGCTGGAGTGCAATGGCACCATCTTGGCTCACTATAACCTCCACTTCCCCGGTTCAAGTGGTTGTCCTGCCTTAGCCTCCCAAGTAGCTGGGACTACAGGCGCACACCAGGATACCCAGCAATTTTTTTGTATTTTTTAGTAGAGACAGGGTTTTGCCATGTTGACCAGGTCGGACTTGAACTCCTGACCTCAACTGATCCTCCCTCGTCAGTGTCCCAAAGCGCTGGGATTACAGGCATGAAGCCACTGCACCCAGCCTCTATGGTATGTTTTTATATGCTCTGGAGAGAGGAATTGATTTGAGATAAAAAGAGGTTGAATACAAAGGGCCTTCCATAAGCTAAACCTATCAGAGTCCACATACCTTGAGTCAGACGATTTCATTCCAGGAAAGGAGCTCATTTGTTTCTATGAGATATCTCATTACAAGTCACAAGGAAGCAGCCAATCAATTTTGGTTGACTTGAGGCAATGAATAATAGCTTATAACTAGAACGGTACTTGGTATTTGATTAGCATTATATAAGAAGTATTTGACATATTTAATCTCCAAAATAACCCAGCAAGATAGATGCTATTTTAATCCCCAATTTATAGATAAGAAAACTATCATGCCTGTAATCCCAGCACCTTGGAAGGCCAAGGTGGGAGGATTGCTTGAGCCCAGGAGTTTGAGACCAGCCCCGGCAACATAGACCTTGTCTCTACAAAAACTAAAATTATCCAGACGTGGTGTGCACTTGTGTTCCCAGCTACATGGGAGGCTGAGGCTGGAGGATCACTTGAGCCCCAGGAGGCAGAGGTTGCAGTTAGTTGAAATCACACGACTGCCTTCAGTCTAGGCAACAGTGAGACCCTGTCTTGAAAAAGGAAGAAAGAAGAAAAATAAAGAAAGGAAGCTGGAGAAGAAAGGAAGGAAGGGAAGAAAGGAAGAAGTGAAAGAAAATGAAAAAGAAAGAAAAGAAAATGAAGGAAGGGAAGGAAGGGAAGGGAGGGAGGGAGGGAGGAGAAGAGAGATAAAGAAGGTAAGGAGAGAGAGAGAGCAAGAAAGAAAGAAAAAGAGTGAGAAAGAAAGGAAGCACATCACTTGAGGTCAGGAGTTCAAGACCAGCCTGGCCAACATAGTGAAACCCCATCTCTACGAAAAATACAAAAATTAGCTTGGCCTGGTGACGGGGACCTATAGTCCCAGCTACTCCAGAGGCTGAGGCAGAAGGTTTGCTTGAACCTGGGAGGCAGAGGTTGCAGGGAGCCGAGATCTCACCATTGCACTCCAGTCTGGGCTACAGAGTGAGACCCTGTCTAAAAAAAAGGAAGGGAGGGAGGGAGGTGGGCAGACAGGCAGGCCAAAAAAAAAGAGTAGCCGGGAGTAATGGCACACACCTGTAGTCCCAGCTACTGGCAAGGCTGAGGCAGGAGGATCAACTGAACCTGGGAGGCAGAGGTTACAGTGAGCCGAGATGGCACCCCTGCACTCCAGCCTGTGCAACAGAGTGAGACCCAGTCTCCAAAAAAAAAAAAACAAAACAAAACAAAAAACAAAGAAAGAAAGAAAGAGAGAAAACTAAGCCCCAGAGAGTTGGAATGACTTCCCCTGGACCATACAGTCAGTGAGAAGTGGATCTAGGATTTAAACCCAGAGGCTGCATCCAAACCTGTACTTTACCCACTACCCGACATTGGCGAATCTGTAACATGGGGCATTTCCCAATGGTGGAAGTCTGAAATGAGGCGAGAAATGTAAGGGTGGCAAGTAACAGAATCTGTACGCCCTTTGACTAGCGCAGGATGCTGGAAACCCCTGTCATGATCCCATTCCTGCAGGACTGACAGGAATTTCTCATTTCAGGGGGAGTTATATTTCTGAGTGCTCTGTTAGACTCCTAGGGTGAACAACAGTAGCTACCGTCTAGGTGCCAAACTGCAAAGAGCTTTCCCGTGACTTACTTAATCCTCATATGAACTCTGTGGAAGCTACCCATCCTACAGGTGACGAAATGCTGACGAATATGCTTGAGCTGGACACTCTCATGCAGCAGCTGGTGGGAGAGCCAGGATCCAAATCCAGGTCTGGGGCTCCTAGTCCTCTGTTCTATCAGCTGCTCTTCATGAAAACTCGACCCAGGTGGTGCCTAGTATAGCGCCACAGGACCTGCCCTTCTGCAGCCTCTGTTCTATTGTAGGCCTGGGAATGGCCCCAAATTGTACCTGAGGGATGCAATTGCAGGAGTTTTACTTCATGCAAGTATGAAAAATTATGGCCTAATTTAGGATTGTTCATAGCATGCTATCCTCCAGGGAAATTACTTTTTAAAAATCAATATTGACGGAGAAAACTGCCTGGTATTTCACCATCTGTCTTCTCAATTGCTTCTTGTGACATTCCTCCCCATCTATTGTCGAGAGTTAACCCTGACTTCTAGCATACAGACAAGAAATTTTCTTAGCTACTTGCCAGTTAACCTAACCAGAGAAACATGGTTTTCCTTAATCCACTCAAAAGGCTTCATCTTATCCAAAGCATTTCTTCCCTCCCTGAGACGATCACCGTGGGCCCATCCTGAATGAAAGCTCTGTGGTCTTAGGATATGAAGGAGGAACTTTGTTTTCATGTTGGAACATAGTTAACCAATGCGTTTAAAACCAAAAACATCCAGAGGAGCTACTTTTATACATTGTGTCACAAAAGCCACCTTCCTCAAAAGGAATAATATTCCATGTCTTTGACAATTTCTACTGCAAGGTTGTTGTAACAATTACATGAGAAAAAGGCCAGGCACAGTGGCTCACGCCTGTAATCCCAGCACTTTGGGTGGCCGATTATTTGAGGTCAGGAGTTTGAGACCAGCCTGGCCAATATGGCAAAACTTCATCTCTACTAAAAATTTTTTTTAAATTAAATAAATAAATAAAACTTAGCCAGGCAGTAGTGGCACATGCTTGTAATCCCAACTACTTGGGAGGCTGAGGCAGGAAAATCACTTAAGCCTGGGAGGCAGAGGTTGCAGTGAGCAGAGATCATGCCACTACACTCCAGTCTAGGCAATAGGGTGAGACCCTGCCTCAAACAAACAAAAAAAAAATTACATGAGAAAAATATCTCATGCTGATTATGTACCAATACCCTACTCAGCACATGACATGCATATGGTTAATGAGCAGTCTTCTCAGCAGGCACAAAGACCCTGTGCTCCTTGAGAGATCACCCACTGATCACCTCTTCTCCACAACCAACCACTGGGTCTTCAACGTCTATTAAGCATAAGATGCAGGCCACAGAACACTACTTACAATGTCATCCTATTTTAATCTTCAGAAACTTGATATTAGGTCAACTGAGAGACACCAATATGTTACCAGTTACTATAACTGGATGGCAAATGTGGAAGTGATTTTTATTCCTTTTGTTTACACATGTTCTCTAAATTTTCTACAATGTTTAGACAAGGAAAAAATCACATTTAAAATATTACTACCAGCCGGGCACAGTGGCTCACGCCTGTAGTCCCAGTACTTTGAGAGGCTAAGGCAGGTCAATCACCTGAGGTCAAGAGTTCCAGACCAGCCTGGCCATTATGGAGAAACCCCGTGTTTGCTAAAAATACAAAAATTAGCCCAGCATGGTGGTGTGCACCTGTAGTCCCAGATACTTGGGAGGCTGAGGTGGGAGAATTGCCTGAACCCATGAGGCAGAGGTTGCAGTGATCCAAGATCGGGACACTGCACTCCAGCTTGGGTGACAGAGCAAGACTCCCTCTCAAAAAAAAAAAAAAGTTTATACCAAAAAAAATTATATAAAATCTCAAACGCTGTGATCCCCAAGTCCACGTAAGCCTAGCCTACCTCCCTGTGCCCCGGTGGCCCCTAAACTACAACCTCAGCTCTGTTACTACACCCACAGCTCACCCAGGGCGGACACCAAAGCGGGAATTGAGAAGGAAGACGCGCTGGAGGAAAGGTGTGGAGCGTTTCAAGAGATTCACCAGGTCAGCAGTCTCAGCACCATGTCACCTATGGACTCTGAAGGCCTGAGTCTGGAGCCCTCAGCAGGGTGGGACCGGCAACCACCTCCCCACCCCAAGGTAACACCCTTGTAGAAATCACTACGCTTATCCCGACCCTGGTCCTGCCTCCTTTTCCTGTTGCCCACTCCTACTTACGGAGGCAGTCCCAAGGGAAGCCCTCTCCCTTTGCACCCCACATTTGTGGATGAGGTTTCAACGGCTAAGCTTTTCTGGAATTCAGCACATTTTGTCTCTCCCAGCTCAGGGGAACGAAAACTGTCCAGTCACGGTCGCTGCTGTCTCCAGTCGTGGTAATACTTTCTATGCAGCATAATATGAACCTGAAATCAATTCCCTGAGCTTGAAGGTTTCATTCAGAATGCATCATCATAAACAGACCAGGAGGCTGGAGGTAACTTTTCGAGAGATTTCAAAGCCACTCCACCTGGAGCCTCAGCCATTCCCAGGAATCACAGCCCCATCCTCTGAAAATGCAGAAACCTGCCTTGCCAGCACTTTTGTCTACATCCAGGGAGAGAGTCCCAGCTGGGTTATTCCCAAACCTTCCTAGACCCTGCAGAGGAGAACCATTCAAGGTGAACCACCCCCAGCTCTCCCTGACTTCCATGCCTGGGAGAGCAAGCAGACCACCAGGAGCCAGGCGGCAGCAGGCTAGGGCAAGAACTCTACCAAGGGATGGAGTTTCTTTGCCAGGACGCAGAGAATAAGGCAGACTAATCCTACTCCTGCTTGTCCCATGAGCACCATGTGAAAGCCAATGAGGTGACAAGTCCTGTATTAGCATCATTCGTAGCACTACTCTTCCATTTGGGGACTAGGGGGTGCTCATAATCTATTGTCTAAACTGCGACATCTTGGAGAGCTAGAGGGGACACTATTTAGTTATGCCAGGACAATAGGTGTTAAACAGGAACGTCCCAGGCAAACCAGGATTTGCGGACACCCGAGAGAACATCTCCCACCCCTGTGGTCTGCTGCTGCTGGAATAGTTAGTTCCCTGCCCTCCCCCAGAGTGGATACCACTGAAGACTTCCCTGATCAAGCCAGGACCTCACTCAGCAAGCTCCCTTGGCATCCCAAGGAAGGAAGAGTAAACTATTACAGGAACCACAAAAATGTGGACAAGGCCCTTATTTGTCTGGTTCAACAGTGTGTGCCCAGGGCCAAGAAATGTGCTCAGAAAGTAGTATATGCTCAATAAATATTTGTTGAATGAATGAGTGAATGCCCAAACAAAGTTTCTAACATCAAGAGAACTCCAGGAAAACAGACTTGGCCATCTAGTGACACACAAAAGGGTGTGAACTCTAAACTTATAAAAATCGAAAGCATTGTATAGACTGTTATGCCTTTTCCTTCAGGGGAGTTTAAAGTACATAGCTTTAAAATGCCAGATTAAACTGAAACTGTAAACATCTACAATAAGCTAATAGAAAACAAATTATTTTTAAGCCACTGCTAAACATCAAATAAACTTGAACTATTTCCTGCAATATCTCTAGTACGAACTCATTCAAAACTTTGTTGGGCAAAATTGGGACTGAATCTAGCAAATGCTTGCTATACACATCAGGATTCCTCTAACCCCACTGTGCACAGGTTCCCTGAGAAACAGGTGCCTGGGGAGAACTAGATTCGCGGGAGATTTAAAGCGAGGACGTACCTAGGAAGGGTAAAGGAGCAGGAACAGGAGAAGGCAAGGCGGGCCTTCAGGTCACTGTACAAGATGGACACCTATGAAAACAGAGGGGGAAGGAAGGAGGACTGGATAGAAGAACCTCAGACACAGCATAGTTCTTAGGAAGTTTCAGCCAGGTTGATGGTGGGTCCTGGGGCCAAAGTTGTCCAGTGGAGAAGTCCCACATTCCAAGGAATGGGGTAGCACTAGTGCCCCACCATGTTCAGTCACTGGCCGGAAGAAAGTACGGCCTTAGCACAAACAGGGTGGTGGAGCCAGAGGGGTGGCAGCTGGGCTGTTACTCCACCGTGTTCCCGCAGCAGGAGTTCTAAGCAGCACGTGTTCAGGCCTCCTGCGCACTGTGACTGAAACAACATTGTCCCTGGAATGACCCTTTTCAGTGAATCCAAACAGGCGCTGTGAAATCACGCCAGCTGTCAGCTGAATGCTCACAGTGCATAACACGTAAGCTAGCCCACCACCACCGTAATTCTCTCCCAAGTGCTGTGACCTTTCATTCCTACCAGCCTGGATAAAATTTTCTCATATAACATGATCAGTGACAAACTCTTATTCAGAAAATAAAAGTCTATTCTTTCATTTTATTATTCCCAAAGAATCGAACCCATCATGAGCAGCCCACACGGTGGCTGTTCAAAGGTACTGGAAAGGGAGGCATTTGGTCACCATTATCCACCAAGAATCTCTTTACAGGGATAGGTTCCAAGTCCTTCATGCTGCTCTTGGTCATTCAGTGACTGCAGTCTTGGCCCAGAAGCCATCCAAGATGAGCAAGTGCTGAGCCATCCTTAACTCATACCCAGATGAAACAATTTGCGCAGAAACGCTGGTCCTCCCCAGTAACCCCTGTAAGAAATAACACAAAAATTGTACTTGCTGCAAGAGAGATGAGGTGACTTCAGCCAGGAGGATGCTGAAAGGGAAGCCAGGCTGCTCACAGAGGATGTTTATCAGCACATAAAGCAAGATTGTCTAGTGAGTTGGAACAATCTCATGACTAGGAGCGGACGGCCTACTTCCAGTCCTAGCTTTGACACTGAATTGTTGTGCGAGCCTGGATGTGCTGACTCAATTTGGTATACCTGTACAAAGCCTCTACTACAAGCAAACTGCTACTCTTTCTGTTTTCATTAGCTCATAATTAACTACAGGTCAGGATTTCTCAGTCTTAGCCCTATTGACATTTTGGACCAGATAATTCCTTGCTGTGGGGGGCTGACCTGTGCATTATAGGATGTTTAGCAGCATCCTTGGCCTCTGCTCACTAGATGTAACTAGCACCCCTCCAGCTGTAACAACCAAAAAAATGTCTCCAGAAATTGTCAAATGTCCCTGGGACAGCAAGGGGTAGGAAGATCACTCTTGGTTCAGGACCACTGGTGTAGATACCCTGATTTATCTTTCATATGGATTTAGAAAAGTCAAATGAGATCATCAGCTTTTAGAATGAAGAAGAGCAGCTGGTGCAGCGGCTTACACGTGTAATCCCAGCACTCTGGGAGGCCGAGGCTGACAGATCACTTGAGGCCAGGAGTTCAAGACCAGTATGGCCAACATGGCAAAACTGCATATCTACTAAAAATACAAAAATTAGCTGGGCATGGTGGCACATTTCTGTAATCCCAGCTACTTGGGAGGCTGAGGCAGGAGAATTGCTTGAACCCGGGAGGCAGAGGTTGCAGTGAGCTGAGATCGTACCACTGCACTCCAGCCTAGGCAACAGAGCAAGATCCTGCCTCAAAAAATTAAAAAAAAAAAAAAAAAAAAAGAATGAATAAGAGGAATTACTCATTTTTATTACTCTATTTACTTATTGAATGCCTACAATGTACCTGCCTCTTTATGGTTATCACATTAACCTCCCTCTTGTGAGGTAGGCAAAGTTACTTTTATTTTGCAGATGAGAAACTTAACCACAGAGAGTTTAAGCAACTTTCCCTGGGACACACAGCTTTATATGTTATGCTAATAGCATGACACTGCTAATGGCTGTCATGACACTGCTAATGTCTGCTGCCATATTAATGGCAGAAGTATGACTCAAATACAGGTCTGACTGCAAACTCTGTGCTCTTAATCACTGTTTGCTTTTTCCTATAACATAGTAAAAACAAAGGTAAGGGGCCGGGCACTGTGGCTCACCCGTGTAATCCCAGCACTTTGTGAGGCCGAGGCAGGCAGATAAATTGAGGTCAGGAGTTCAAGACCAGCCTGGCCAACATGATGAAACCCCATCTCTACTAAAAATACAAAAATTAGCCTGGCGTGGTGGCAGGCATCTGTAACCCCAGCTAATTAGGAAGCTGAGGCAGGAAAATTGCATGAACCCAGAAGGTGGAGATTGCAGTGAGCCAAGTTCATGCCGCTGCACTCCAACCTGGGCAACAGAGCAAGACTCTGTATCAAAAAAAAAAAAAAAAAAAAAAAAAGGTAAGATAGCAGATGACAGAGTACTTGATACGTGAAAGTGATTTACTATTATTTATCCAGCAGCAAAAGAGGACCCAGAGAATGGAAGACAGAAGATTTAGTCACTGCTAATTATGAAGAAAGGAGGCTACATCCCCTGCGGGTGGAACTGTGCTACAAATCCCTTTCCTCATTCAGAAACCAGGCAGTGCACTTACCTTAGCATCATATTCCAATACAGGAGAGGCATCAGGTCAGCCTTCATGAGGTACATGGAAAGGCGCTCTTTGCTTTGATCGACAGGGAAGGTTTCTAGCGGCTCCGCTTTGTAGTCAAACTCGGCAAGAATCACACGGTTGTAGCCGGTCACGAGTGGACAGGATGTGTAGCCATCATACTAAAATTGCAAATCAGACTGAGTTGGAAAGTAGATTTTTTTCATGGTACGATATTAATAATTTAGAATTTATTATTTGCTTTGAGTAAGTATAATTTTTTTCTTTTCTGTATATTCTTTTTGTACTGTGAAAAATGTAAATTATATAATAAAAAATAGTACTAATGGCAAAAACAGAAGCAGTCATATTGGAGACACTCATTAAGAAAGTGCAAAACTGTGGGAAAACACTACTTTCACACTGAATGGAAGATGATCATTGAGATAGTAATTCTTACGAGGCATACAAACCTTCTTTGTTGGTGTTTGATTCTTCATAATCAGAGAAATTGTTCTATCAAGTATTCCTGACTGGGCAGCTATAAGAGAAATCAAAAAGTCAGAAAAACGTAAGCATCTAAGTTTTCCATGAAAACGAATTTGCAAATAACTTTCATGTAAACACTTTTAAGAAGAGTCCACTTCCCGTCCCTCGAGACTGTGACTAGAACATGACCTTCTTACCAGCTGAAGTTCTGACTACCAGAGGGGGTTCTTTAATTCGTGAAAGGCCCACACATGTGGCTCCATGGGTTTGAAACTAAAATGCCGACTCTCTCCAGTGCGGCTGTAAGGATGGCCCTACCCTAGCCCCAGTGCCTCTCCTCCTGGGGTCAAGACTGTCAGCTTAGTCTGTGTGTCAACTTAGTCAGTGTTCTTGGCCACGCAGGTTATCCCTGTGTCCCTGTTCACAGGCAGTCTGGATCGGTAGCCCCAGGCATTTAAATTAAGACAAAGCACAGTTTCCTCTCTACTGGACTACGCTGGCTGAGGCAGGACCAGATGGATATAGATTTAGATACAGATATAGGTATAGATATAGATATAGATATAGAGATCTATCTGCATTTCCATGTCTCTGTCTCTTTCCTAGATAGACAGACAGACAAAGATAGATAGATACATAGATAGATGGATAGATATACAGATAGGAATTCGTTTTTGTTTTTCTTTGGCAAGAGTGGGGAGACTACCTTTTTTATTATGAAAATGTTCAAATTCCATCATTCTTGTTTCATCACACATAACTATTTTTTTTTCCTGCTGTATTGTTAGAGCAGATATCACATCAATTCACTCATAAATCTTTCTGTCTGTATCTCTGATGGGGAATTTTCTTAACACAAATGCGCAGTATTTTCATACCCTAAAATATTAGTAATAATTCCTTTCATATAATCTAAACCCAGTCTGGGTTCAATTCTGATCATTAAAACTGCCCAGCCAAGTGCTATGGCTCATGCCTGTAATCCCAACATTTTGGGAGGCTGAGGTGGGTGGATCATTTGAGGTCAGGAGTTCAAGACCAGCCTGGCCAACATGATGAAACCTCATCTCTAAAAAAAATACAAAAATTAGTCAGGCGTAGTGATACACACCTGTAATCCCAGCTATTCAGGTGGCTAAGGCAAGGGAATTGCTTGAACCCAGGAGGTGGAGGTTGCAGCCAGTGGAGATCACACCAGGGAACTCCAGCCTGGACAATGAAGTGACACACCATCTCGGAAAAAAAAAAAAAGACTGCTCTTTTAAAGAGACGGCAGTTTGTGGCTGGGCACAGTGGCTTACACCTATAATCTCAGCACTTTGGGAGGCCAAGGTGGGCAGTTCACTTGAGGCCCAGAGGCCTAGAGGTAAGCCTAGAAGTAGAACATGGGATTCACTTTTGAGGAAAGATGGGTTACCTTTGTACTATAAAATGCTTATTCAAGTAGTTATTTTGTAATCCCCCAAATCAGGGTCTACTTTTTCTGTAAAGAAGCATTTCAGGCCTTGTGGGCCAAGAGAGCAAAATCAAAGATATTATATAACAAGAAAAAACAAATGTCCACCAAAACATCTTATTGAGAAAATTCTAAATATAATAATATGTTTGTAATATAGGTCTACTAATGAGAAGAATAAAATTATTTTTCTTAGAATGAGAAAAAGAGTTAGCATTCCCTATCTTCAAAATGACTGCAAATGTTCACCTATAGAAACCATTCTTTGCCAGTTATACAAAAACAGGCAATGAGCTGCACTTGACCCATAAGCTATAGTTTCCTGATGCCCAAATCAAAGAAGAAACAATGATTTTTTTCCTAGAATGGGGGGGGTTCAAAAAAATGAAGAGTAAACAGCTCTGTGTAAAAATATTAAATGAGGCTGGCGGGGTGGCTCACGCCTGTAATCCCAGCACTTTGGGAGGCTGAGGTGGGTGGATCACTTGCGTTCAGGAGTTCAAGAACAGCCTGGCCAACATGGTGAAGCCCTGTCTCTCATAAAAATAGAAAAATTAGGCAGGTGCCTGTAATCCCAGCTACTTAGGAGGCTAAGGCAAGAGAATTGCTTGAACCCAGGAGGTAGACATTGCAGTGAGCCAAGATCGTGCCACCGCACTCTAGCCTAGGCGACAGAGCAAGACTCTAAAAATATGTACATATTAAATGAGGCCAAGTGTGGTGGCTAATGCCTGTAATCCCAATGTTTTGGGAGGTCAAGGCAGGAGGATCGCTTGAGCCCAGGAGTTTGAGACCAGACTGGGCAACATAGGGAGACCTTGTCTCTACAGATAATTTAAAAATTTGCTGGGTGTGGTGACACATGCCTACAGTTCAAGCTACTTTGGGTGGGGGTGTTGAAGTGGAAGGATCACTTTAAGCCCAAGAGGTCAAGGCTGTAGCGAGCTGTGATAGCTCCACTGCACTCCACCCTGGGCTACAGAGCGAGACCCTGTCTCTAAAATAAACAAAAAAAATTAAATGGCTATATTCACTGTTGGCAAAGCAACATCTCTAAAGATCATATTTCCCTTTTGGAAAACTGTATTCTTCCTTGAAGGCCATAAAGAGTGTGGAATCTGGACTAATAACATCTGAGGAAGTCACAGCAGCAGGACATCAAGGCCAATGGAAAAGGAGCAGAGATGTCCAGTGGATGCCACTGCAGAGAGGTAAGGCCTGGGGAGCCAGGAAGCCATCACCCAACGTTCAGCCTTGAAGTGTGCATGATGCAGGCGTGCTGGAGTTTCTGCCCTGTATTACAATCCCCTTCTATCATGCCCATGCCTTCAGTTAACTTTTGTTAAATGCCACATCCTTAGCTGTGCTGGGAGTAATTAAAGGAGCATCGTGGGGCAGAGAGAAGGGGACATGAGCTCAGGGAAGCCAGATTCAACACGGCAGGCTGGGTCTTGCTTGCAATAGCATAGGGGTCTGAACAGAGGCTTGGTGGCAAGTAAACCCAAGGACAGATTTGTGAAACAAGCGTTGCATTGCCTTGGCATACTCAGAGGATTTGGGGAAGGAAATCTAAGAAAAAATGCTGATCTGCTTGAGAAAAGCTAGTACTATTGTAATTTGGACATTGAAGAGAAGAGCAAATAGACCTTCACACATATGAAATATTAGGTCAGTGCCAAAGTAACTGCGGTTTTTGCCATTAAGAGTAAAGGCAAAACCTGCAATTACTTTTGCACCAGCCTAGATAACAGATAAAGAGCACTCATTATGGTACTGTTTGAAATAAAAACCAGTTGGAAACAACCCAGATATAATTAAGAGTGGCCTCATTAAATAAGCTCTAGAGCAACCATAGAATAGGAGGCAGATTGTAAGACACAGCTGTAAAAACAATGGGGACGCTCTGCCCATGGTTAGGGGAACGTGGAAGCCGTACAGATGCACTGCAGGACTGGGAGCAAGATTTTCCACTTAGAACTTTTTGTTTAATCATATTCAATCTTATCTATTTGGAACATTGAATTAAGCTGGGTCATCTGGGCCTCGCATCACAGGTAATTTCACCACATAAATTCAGCAGGCTTACATTACATGAATTCAATCCAAAGTATCACCCCACAGACTACCTATAAATTACAAGACAGTGAGTACTTTTATAATGGAAAAAAAAAGAAAAAGAGAAACTATCTTTTAGCCCAGTGAGGAAGTCTAGCTTTACCAAAGACAAGACAAACTAATGTGATGGGCTCCTGAGATGCCACAGAGGGAGGTACACGGCCTCAGCTACGGAGATTCTTGCCAAAGCATATAACCTGAATCTAACCATAAGAAAACAACTAGACAAGGCCAGGCACAGTGGCTCATGCCTGTAATCCCAGCACTTTGGGAGGCCAAGGCAGGCAGTTTGAGACTAGCCTGATCAACATGGTGAAACCCCGTTTCTACTAAAAATACAAAAATGAGCTGGGCATGATGGCATACACCTGTAATCCCAGCTGCTCAGGAGGCTGAGGCAGGAGAATCGCTTGAACCCAGGAGGCGGAGGTTGCATTGAGTCAAGATCGTGCCACTGTGCTCCAGCCTGGGCGACAGAGCAAGATTCCGTCGAAAGAAAGAAAGAGAGAGAGAGAGAAAGAGAGGGAAGAAGGAAGGAAGGAAGGAAGGAAGGAAGGAAGGAAGGAAGGAAGGAAGGAAGGAAGGAAAGAAAACAACTAAACAACTCTAAATTGTGGGGTATTCTACAAGATAACTAGCCTGGAATCTTCAAAAATGTCAGTGTCATGAAAGTAAAGAAACAAATGTCAGAAGGCCTGTTCTGTATTAAAGGGGACCAAAGAGACATGACTCCCAATATACTGTGTGATCCTTGACTGGCTGATGGGATTTAAGGAAAGGAGAGGCTGGGCCAACAAAGGTCATTTTTCGGAAAATATACATAAATATGGGCCGGGCACAGTGGCTCACGCCTAGCACTTTGGGAGGCAGAGGCAGGCGGATCATCTGAGGTTGGGAGTTTGAGACCAGCCTGGCCAACATGGTGAAATCCCGTCTCTACTAAAATCACAAAAACTAGCCAGGCATAGTGGGACACACCTGTAATCCCAGCTACTCAGGAGGCTGAGGCAGGAGAATCACTTGAACCAAGGAGGCGGAGGTTGCAGTGAGCTGAGACTGTGCCACTGCACTCCAGCCTGGGCAACAAGAGCAAAATTCTTACTCAAAAAAAATATATATATATTATATATATAGTATAAATTATAAATATATATATATACACACACATAAATATAATGAAGCAAATGTCACAAAATATTAATAATTAATACCTGAAGGGTAGATGAGTATTACAATTTCGTTCAAATTTGTATAGGTTTGAGATTTTTTAAAATAGAAAGTTGGAAGGAAATTATTATTAATAATGAAAAAGATATTCAGTGAGTTTCCTAGATAGTCTACCTTAACATTGAAACAGTCAGCAAAAGTAACACAATCTGTTCCACAGGTGTCTAATTCACACAAAACACTACCATAACCATCAGGAGGAAGGTCCTGTGTTTTATAGCATCCAGAGAAGACAGTTCCTGTCGGTAGAAGACAGAATCTAAAAGGCAATTCTCCCCATCACTGCTGGTGCAGAACATTAGGTGAAGAATTTAGTTTTCCAGGCTGAGGCCTGAATCGTGTACCACTCAGGGCATGCTCCAATGTATTTGTCTTAACAGGACAATTTTCTGGTCTGTAAGCTTTCATTGACTTGCATGTGTTTTCTGGGAAAACAAATGCTTCCCTGGCTTTATGGTGTTTCAGGCAGAAGAAAAACAGCCAACCTGCCTGGTGTCAGAGGCCAAGAATGCCAGAGATGCCAGTATGGCAGTATGGGAAGTAACCGAATTCTAGAGAGCTGGAAAGGTGATGTATTCTTTCTAATGCCCCTTCTTCTGACAACAACCCCTCTGACATAGAAAAGGCAAATAAGATCACGCTACCCTGGGGCAAAGTACTCAAAAGGTACTTTTTTATTTATATGACACTGGGTTCATTGACAACTTGCTTCTGTCTTAGGAAGGTCAAAGTCATTTTTAGGACACAAAAGTTTCTTCATTATTAATGGAACGCTGTTGGTGCCAAGATTTTTTTTTTTTTTTTTTTTTTTTAGATGAAGTCTTGTTCTGTCACCCAGGCTGGAGTGCAGTGGTGCAATCTCGGCTCACTGCAACCTCCGCCTCCCAGATTCAAGCAATTCTGCCTCAGCCCCCTGAGAAACTGGGAATGCAGGTACCCACCGCATGCCCGACTAATTTTGGTATTGTTAGTAGAGATGAGGTTTCACCATATTGGCCAGGCTGGTCTCAAATTCCTGGCCTCAAATGACCTGCCTGCCTCAGCCTCCCAAAGTGCTGCGATTAAGGCATGAACCACCGCACCTGGCCGGTGCCAAGCTTTTGTTTTTGTTACAATAGTGCCTTGAAGTGACGTATTTTTGAGAAAGAGAGAAACAAGAGCTGGTTATCTTACCCACTGCAGCAGCAGTCTTTGACGTAGGAAGGTTGGTGCAGTCCCCAATCCCAAACACGTTTGGGTACCTCTTGTGTTGCAGAGTTTCTTTATCCACATCCACCCAGCCAGCAGCATCAGCCACAGGACTGGTCTTAAGGACATCTGGTGAGCTCATTGGTGGTGTGACATGAAGCATTTCATACTACATACAAGGAGAGGATCCACATTTGCATTTATTCAATATTTCTACAGCTCCACAAGCTCTCCCACAAACTTCCTTACTCCATACACTGTGCTATGGTTGCACAGAGCATTATACAATCAGCATTTGTACCAGTCCACGCCCTCTCTGAGATCTTATGTGTTCTCCGGGAGGGTGGTGATAAGCTAAATAACCATTCTCTCAGTTGACATGATCCTCCCATACAGAGACCACGAGATCCCTGTGGCCACACACATAGGGGTATATGAGATATTGGAGTAAAGCTCACGATTATTCTGAAAGAATCCATCGATGTTTCTATTAATACTAAAATAAGGAGGTGGCATATTTCAGTTGCAGTGTCCCTGACCCTCAGCTGTCAGCTTGTAAAGTTTAGCACCTCCATGTTATTCTGTAAGGTGATGCTCAGCATCCCTTAAACTTGTAAAGGCCGTGTTTGGAGCTGCTAAGAAAGCATCATTCCCAAATATGTGTCAACTTCAAAACACATAAAGGAAACTGTCAGAACACCAATTTAAGACGAACAGGGGTGGTAAAAATATTACCTAGCACTTTGGAAAAGGAGCAAGGGGTCTGATTCAGTACTGGATTTACTCTTCAGTGCAGAAGGCAGGGGTTAATTTTTTTTCCAAAACACCGTATCAAGGTTACCCTTGGTGAGTAGTGCACTGACCTATCCTGATCACTTTTGAGGGGTCATTTAACTTTTTTTGCTTATGTAATATTCTTTCACATTCTATAGTTGATTCTTTTGTTCTTTTTATTTATTTTTAACAAACTCCATTCAGCAACTTCATCAATTTGCTAGTGGGTCCAGTTAAGTATACATTGATTGAAATGTTCACGACATGTCATTAGGGTAAAAACTTAAGCACTTCAAGGCAATTCCAACCTTGTGAGATAGTCAATAGCCCTTTGTTTCCATAAGAAGTCCTATGCCCTCAGAGAGGCTCAGCAGTCACTGATGCAATGGGAATTAGGAAGATGACCTGCACTTATTACAACTCTCAGACAAAAATAAGCTTAATTAACCTCAGGGAAGGAGCACTGCAAATGGCTGCCACTCCTCCGCAGGATAGTCTTGGGTGGGGGTTGGCTCTTGGGGACATGGGTCCCTGAGGCCAGGTCTGTTAATGAACATTAAAACTGAATGCATGTTTGCAGGATAATGGGTGAAAGGGCCAACAACTATCATCCACCAAATTATTAATGCCCTGTCTGCATTTCTGCAGTCAACTAGAACTACTTTTGAGACAGTATCTCACTCTGTCACCAGACTGGAGGGCAGTGGCTTGATCACTATAGCCTCGAACTGCTGGGCTCAAATGATCCTCCTGCCTCAGCCTCCCAAATAGCTGGGACTACAGGTGCACACCCAGCCGCCACCCCCAGCTAATTTTTTTTTTCTTTTAGTAGAGACTCGGTCTTACTGCATTGCCCAGGCTGGTCTCGAACTCCTGGGCTCAAGCAACCCACCTGCCTCAGCCTCCTAAAGTGCTGGGATTGCAGGTGCAAGCTACCACACCTGACCTAGAACTACTTTTTTGAACTGAGGTCTAAACCTTACTGGAGTTATCTAGGTGGGGTTAATGTGTTTGAATTTCACAAGTACACATGCATTCCACACATCTTTTCTAAAAGGAAAGTTAAATATTTTCATATAATCATCATAAAGGTATGGGGTTTTACCTGAGCTAACATCCTACAAAAGAAGAAATACTAGGGTCTACTTTATGGATTCATTAGAAATTAATGGCCAGGCGCAGTGGCTCATACCTGTAATCCCAACACTTTGGGAGGTCAAGGCGGGAAGATCACTCGAGCTCAGGAGTTCGAGACCAGCCTGGGTAACATAGTGAGACCCCTGTCTCTATCAAAAATACAAAAAATTAGCTGGGCATAGTAGCACACGCCTATAGTCCCGGACTCAGGAGGCTGAGCTGAGAGGATGGCTTGCTTGAGGCTGGGAGGTGGGGGTTGCAGTGAGTAGAGATCGCACCACTGCACTCCAGCCTGGGTGACAGAGCAAGACCCTGCCTCCAAAAAAGAAAAAAAAAAAAAAGGAAGAAAAAGAAATTAACACTGGGCTGGGTGTGGTGGCTCACATCTGTAATCCCAGCACTTTGGGAGGCCAAGGCGGACAGATCACTTGAGCCCAGGAGTTTGAGACCAGCCAGGGCAACGTGGTAAAATCCAGTCTCTACAAAAAATACAAAAATTATCCAGGCATAGTGGTGCATGCCTACAGACCCAGCTACTCAGGAGGCTGAAGTAGGAATATTGCCTGAGCCTGGGAAATAGAGGCTGCAGTGAGCCGTGAGCCGTGATTGTACCACTGCACTCTAACCTGGGTGACAGAGTGAGACCCTGAAAAAAAAGAAGGAAGGAGGGAATGAAGGAAGGAAGGAAGGAAGGAAGGAAGGAAGGAAATTAAGAAGGAAAGAAAGAAAGAAGTAAGAAAAAGAAAGAGAGAGAGAGAAAGAGAGAGGAAGAAAGGAAAAGGAGAGAAGGAAGGAAACAAGGAGGGAAGGAAGGAGGGATAGAGAGAGAGAGAAAGAGAAAGAAAGAAAGAAAAAGAAAGAAAGAAAGAAAGAGAGAAAGAAAAAAAGAAAGATTGGCACTTAGTTGTAGCTTGCTCATTATCCATCATTCATTTCTGTAACTGTATAGGATAAATAACTTGGTCCTCCTTTATTAACATACATAGTCCATTCCATGTGGTGGTTTTCAAATGTTAATGTTTTATTAGCAGCGTTTGGGAGACTTGTGGAAAATACAGGTTCCCAGGCTGCACCATGCCGAGATCCCAATCTAGTAGATCTGGGTAAAGCACAGGAATTTGTACTTAAAACAACATCTGCTCTTGATTCAGACAGGTAAAACCTGTGGATCACTTTCTCACAAGCTCTAGCTTGAAGACACAGATTCATTTACAAAGAAAAATAGAATGCTATTACTTGGATAAGTCACTTCATCCGTTTGGTCTTTGATTTGCTTATCCATAAAGAAATGCACTAGCCTAGACGACCTCCAAAGTCTCTCCTAGTTCCAGGACTCTGTGGTGTAAAACAAGGTAAGATTTTTTTTAAACTTAGGAGACTGGGATCAGTTCACAAGCTCTCTAATAAAGATTCAAGATTGTAAACTTTGGGTTACATTTAATTCTTTTTTTTTTTTTTTTTAGGACAGAGTCTCGCTCTGTCGCCCAGGCTGGAGTGCAGTGGCGTGATCTCGAACCCCTGCAACCTCCACCTCCCACGTTCAAGCAGTTCTCTGCCCCAGCCTCCTGAGTTGCTGGGTTTACAGACGCCCACCACCACACCTGGCTAATTTTTGTATTTTCAGTAGAGACAGGATTACGACATCTTGGCCAGGCTGGTCTTGAACTCCTGACCTCGTGATCCACCCACCTTGGCTCACTCAGATGGGCTCTCTCAAATGGGCTCTTTTGTAAAGGAAAAATGAGCTCTCACTCATAGCCCATTTAAGGAGCAGCAATTTAAAAGAGCTAGAGCTGGAGGGGCCTTCCAAAGTCACTTACAACTGTGTGACAGCCAGGGAAAAGGAAAACTACACAAAGGACCCACATAAAAACAAAGAGCAGTAATTCAAGACCCTTTTGTAAAGTGAGAACTAGCTCCAACCCTTCCAGTAAATTCTGTGCATAACTACACAGCAGCTATTCAAAATGATGACCCTGAGCTGGTTCAGATAGATACTCGATGAGGCTGGGACAACCTGTGACATCAGAACGTAAGGACATGCTCAAACACATGATGGAGCATGCCACAGGGACAGAAGACCCAGCTGGAAAAGGTGCCTACTGACCAAATCCAGAACCAGTTGAGCACCAAAATAAGGACAATAATGAATGATACAACAGTGTAAAAAATAAAGGAACTCGTGAGTTCATACCAATAGTTAATAAACTAAGAGAGAAGCAAAGCAAAGACTCTTGCTGACAGAATGCCAGGAGCTTACTGGTAAGTGCACAGACATGCTAGTTAGAAAATCATCATTTTGCAACCACCATAGTAAAGATCACATTAGGCAGGAATCGTCAACGTATGCTAACTCTTGGGGGGAGACTTGAATAAGCAGACTATTTGCATGGTTTTAAAGTGTCTTCCCACAGACTTCTTATTAGTAGCAAGGGAGAAAACCAATTGTAATTATTCAGTTGGAAAACTGGACCATATCTTGACTGATGATCAAAATTAACATCATCAATGAAGGCAGATGAACATAGTTTGCTTGCAAATGTGACACCTTAGAAGGGTGCAATGCTTAAGCAATGTTCCAGTCAGAAAAAACAGAGCCTGAGGCTGGGTGCAATGGCTCTTGCCTGTAATCCCAGCACTTCAGGAAGCCAAGCAGGCGGATGGCTTGAGGTCAGGAGTTTGAGACCATCCTAGACAACATGGTAAAACCTGTGGCTACTACAAATTAAAAAAAAAAAAAATTAAATTAGCCAGGCATGGTGGCACGCACCTGTAGTACCAGCTACTCATGAGGCTGAGGCATGAGTATCACTTGAACCTGAGAAGCAAAGGTTGGAGTGAGCTGAGATTGCGCCACTGCACTCCAGCCTACATAACATAGCGAGACTTTGTCTCAGAAATAAATGAATAGCAGAGCCTGAAACTAATCACAAGAAAACACAAACCCAAAATGAGGAACATTCTACTGAAAGAAAGTGATGGGGAGAAGGCTGTATTATTTCAAAATATCAACATCATAGAAGATGACAAAGAAAAGCTATAGAAATGTCCCAGGTTAAAGGAGGCTAAATAGACATCACAATTAAATGCAATCCCTGACTACAGACTGAGTCCTGCACTGGAGAGGAAAAAATGCTATAATGCATTTGAGTCAATCAACTAAACTGGAATACAAATAGTAGGTTAAAATATTTCTTTCTTTTTCTTTATATATATATTTATATATATTTATATATATATTTTTATATATATAATAACATGACATATCTATGTACAACATGGCTGGGACAGTTGAAGAAATTATACAATGATGTTCAGCATTTTCCCCTTCCCACATGGACTTTAGATTAAGGATGACAGCATGAGGAAATGGAGCAAGAAA
>CAUYLG010069214.1:0-63523 GCA_963573385.1 Cacajao melanocephalus | reverse complement strand
ATTGTGATGGATAAACTTTTTGATGTGCTGTTGCAATTGGTTTGCCAGTATTTTATTGAAGATTTTTGCATCTATGTTCATCATGGATATTGACCTGAAGTTTTCTTTTTTTATATAGAGAAAAAATAAGAAAATGGTAATCCCATCAACTAGAGCTAACTGTCATTAACATTTTAGTATATTTCCTTTTGGTCATTTTAATGGGCAATCCTCCAAATAATATCCTTTGTAAAAATAATTTTATACCCTGAAATATGGTATTTACCATAAGTGTGTTTCATATCATTAAATATTTCTCATAAATATAATTTTTCAGGATTTGTTAATATTTTCTGTTCTCTCAGCAGAGACAGCCAGGAAATAATTCTCTTTCTGTGTTGGTCTATCTATCTATCTATCTATCTATCTATCTATCTATCTATCTTTCTGTCTCCCTATCTCATCTATCTATCTGTCTTAAAAATGTTCTTTTATCTGGATTCAGGGCCTGACCTACAAAAATATTTTTTATGGATGTATAATAATTTCATTCTCCCATCTTTAGATATTTAGGCTACTTACAAATCCCTCTGCAATACTTTTTGTGTTTGTTTATCTTAAGTTTTGTACACGTTTCAGATTATTTCTTTAGTACAGGTTCCTAGAAGTGAAATTACTGTGTGAAAGGATATGAGTATTTTTAAGACTCTTGAACTGCATTGCTAAATTGCTTTTTAGAAATGTTGAAATAATTTACACTTCAACTTAGAAATGTGTGAGTGTCTTCACTCTCTTGCTCAAGCCAGCACTGATTATTGTATTTTAAAAAATGCTTTTAAAAGGGTAACTTATTTTAACTTTGACTAGTTTACCCACTAATGAGGCTGAATATCGTTTCTGGACTGAGTCTCCTAAGTATTGGCTCATGTTCTTGGGTCATTGATTATTGATTTACATGAACTTACAGTAGTAGCTTAAGGATATTAAACTTTGTTTTACATGCTTGTTGCAGATATTTTCATTTGAAATTTTTGTGCATAAAAGGTTTTGCTTTTTACAGATTTTATATTTTAGGTAGCCAAATCTCCAATTCTTTACTCTTTGACATTAGTTACAAGTTAAATTAAGTTTAAAAAACAAAGACAGAAAAACATCTACAAAGATACTTTAACAAATACCCATGTACTTGCCAGCCAGACTTAACAAATGCTAATATTTTGCTTCTGGTTATTTAAAAATAAAATTACAGATGAAATCTAGATCTTCTTAATTCCCTTTCCCAGTAACATTTTCTCCCTTCCTTTCCTCACTTTCTCCTTACCCAAAGGCAACCCCATCATAAATTTGGTATAATTCTAAATATAGTGTATTTTTATCATAAGTGTATGTATGTATAAATAATGCATAACACTGCTTGGTATGTTTTAAAAATTTATACAATAAAATTTATGCCATCATAGTACTCATATCATAGTTTTGCAACTTGCTTATTAAAACTCAATATCATATTTTCAAGATTTATCCCATGTTATTACATATAAGTCTAATTAATTCACTTTGCCTGTATAACATGACTATACTACAACACTTTTTATCTCTCATTCCTCTATCAAGGGACGTTTGTGTTGCTTCTGATTTTTTGCAGCAAAACATGCTTCAGTTAATATTTCTGTACATGTTTCCTGATGCACATATGTAAGAGTTCATCTAGAAATAGAGCTGCAGAAAAATATGGCACATGAAATTATAATATAACCTTTGATTATATTATAAAGAGCAGATTGCTCTTTAAGAAGTCTATAAATGAAAATTTGTGGTTTTTGATTACACGGATGAATGAAGTCTGATATTTCAGTGCAACCCTCACCTAAGTAATGTGCACTCTACCCAATATGTAGTTTTTAAGCTTCCGAGTCTCCAATGTCCATTATACCACTCTGTATGCCTTTATCTCCCACTTATAAGTGAGAACATATGGTATTTGGTTTTTTATTTCTGACTTACTTCACTTAGAATAATGGCCTCCTTCTCCATCCAAGTTGCTACAAAAGACATTATTTTGTTCTTTTTTGTAGCTGAGTAGTATTAGAACATTTTTGTATGCCGTAATATAAAACCTCCTTGTACTTAAGCATTTTTCTGATAAGCTTTAAATGGAATGAAGACTTCAGAAATCCAGTTACTCACCCATCTTAACAGTCATCTAGCTGTCATTTGTAAGTCTAATTAATGATCATATACATATATATATATATACATATATATATATGTTCTTAAGTATCTTTTTTTAAACAGGTATACCTATTTTACTTCCATCAAGAGTGTGTGAACATTTCCCCTTTTCACATCTTTGCCAAGATTTGTATTGCTCCATTTTTTCTTATCCTGGAGTTATAAAGATAACTTTTGATATTTTCTTCTAATTGTTATAAGATTTCATTGATTACATTTAAGCCTTTAATTTGTGTGGAGTTAATTGATCTATATGGTGTCTGTGAAGAATCTACTTTTATCTTTTCAGCTTGGAAAAGTCACATGTCCTTACATTATTTAAAACATATTTTACTTTCTTGTCACTGATTTGTAATCCCCTTTCTATCACTTACCAAGCTTTCATATATGATTGGGACTGTTTCTGGGCGCTTCATTATTTACCATTAACTTATCCCTGAGGCAATAATCACATCTCATTTATAGTTTTGTAATGAGTTTTCTTTTTCTCCAGCAGAAAAATATCCTCCCCCACAGTCTTTCTTAGACTTTTGTTTATTCTAAATTTAGGACCAGTTCATCAAACTCCATGAGGAAAGTCTGTTGCCATTAGGATTGGATATGAAATTGTACTTACATTTTAATTTGGGAGAAAGTTTCCCTTTATATGATAATGGCTGTTCTTGACCATGAAAAGGTCATATCTTTTCATTAATTCAAGTCTTTACAAATTTTTTTTCATTAATATTAAAAAATTTTTTATCATTAAAGAGTTTCACAGCTTTTGTATTTATTCCTAGGTCCTTTATAAGCTTTATTGCTATTATAGATGGCATGTTTTTCCACATTTTCTATTTAGTTATTACTCATGTATAGATTAGTTATTGATTTTACATGTTGATCTTATATCATAACTTTATGGATCTTTTGTATAATCTAAAGGTTAGATTCTTTTGAACTTTCCACACAACTAATCTTATTGTCTATAAATAACTTCTCTTTCTCTCATCCTCCCTATCTCTATCTCTTTCTCTTTCTGCTTTATTCTGTTTACATCCTTATACTTATCTCCTTTTGTCTTCCTGCATTGGGTAGGATCACTGTAAAATGCTAAATTTTGAGGGTGATGGCAGGTATCCTTGTTTAATTTCTAATTATAGCAAATACCTTTACATTTTTTCTATATATATAAAGTTAGCTCTAGGGTTTTGATATTATTCTTTTTTACGTAGGATTTTAAAAAAGGATTTGTTTTGTATGTAGTTAAACAATTGTATATATAGATTAACTGATTATATGTGATTCATGTTGGTTTCTGGACTAGTCTGTTCCATTTATCTGCATTCTTTCCCTAAAAGTGGAATAATTTAATAATTGTAAGTTTTGTAGTATGCTTTAATGTTTTGGAATGTCCTTTTTTGCCTCTCAAAAATTTTCAAACTAGTCTCACCTATTTATCCTTCTGGCTGTATATTACCATAACTTCATAAGGGATCAAAAATCATTCTCTTAGAATTTAAATTGGAACTCAGTTAATGTGTTAATTAACTTAGGAAGTATTAACATTTTTGTAATATTCACCATTTCTAGTCATGAACGTGGTAAATCACTGTTCATTCAAGTCTGTTTCTTTCCATTGCTCTGTGACTTTGAGAAAATCTTTCTTCTACTTAGTTTGCTCATTTGTAAAATGGTAATAATAATTCTGTCTATCTCATAGTGTTGTCCTTGGGATTAAGTGAAATAATTGATGTTAAATGAACAGGACAATTACTGGCACATTCTAAATGCCCAGTAAATTATTATTAATTCTAATAGTGTTCTTTTTATTCTCATATTAGCTAAAAGTAATGTTGAATTTATCTTCTTATTTCAAATAATATACTCCTTATTTCTGTCTTGTGTTCTATTTATTATTATTATTGTTATTTTTTTAGTGCCTAGTATGAGCCAGGCATGCTCTTTAGATATTCTGGATTCTGTAATGAACAAGCAGACAAGATCCCTGCTCTCATGGGGCTTATATTCTCACGTTGACTCATGCTTTTGAACAATACTAAATTACAAAGTTTATAGTGGGTATTCTGGTTTTATTTCAGTATTTAATTAAAAAATCTTCGACTGTTTACCACTAGGCATACTTTTTCTTTTGTTATCAGACAAATATTTATCATGCTAAGAACACATCTTTCCATTTCTAGTTAGTAATAGTGCTCTCTCACTTTACTCAGTCAACACATATCACTGAATGTCAATTGTTATGCCAGGCTATGCTCTAGGTGCTGAGTGTACAAGGACAAGCATGTGTTCTCATGGAAATCCAGTCTAATTAGACATAGACATTAATATTTTTGTTGTTGTTGTTGTCGGGGGGATAGAGTGTCACTCTGTTGCCAGGCTGGAGTGCAATGGCACAATCTTGGCTCACTATAACCTCTGCTTCCCGGGTTCAAGAGAGTCTTATGCCTCAGCCTCCCAAGTAGCTGGGATTACAGGTGCCCGCCACCATGCCTGGGTAATTTTTTTGTATTTTTAGTAGAGACAGGGCTTCACCATCTTGGCCAGGCTGGTCTTGAACTCCTGACCTCGTGATTCACCCACCTGAGCCTCCCACAGTGCTGGGATTACAGGCATGAGCCGCTGCACCCGACCAATACAATTTTTATACAAAATGTGTGTTAGTAAAATGACTGTTGGATTTTATCAAATGTCATTTAGGTAATAATTTTTAAAAATTTGAACTATTGAATTCATGCATTTTACTAAGTTCACTAATGTTGAACTTTTATTTTTATAGATTAAAAATGTTTAGCATTATATTACATAAGCATTTCCACTCTCTGATGCCTGTGTGAGATTGATATATAGTTTGCAAAAGATAATTTGATTGAATTTATTTATTTATTTATTTATTATTTGATTTTATCTGATTTATTTTTGAGATGGAGTCTCGCTCTGTTTCCCAGGCTGGAGTGCAGTGGTGGGATCTTGGCTCACTGCAGTCTCTGCCTCCCAGGTTCCAGCAATTCTCCTGCCTCAGCCTCCTGAGTAGCTGGGATTACAGGCATGCACCACCATGCCCGGCTAATTTTTGTATTTTTAGTAAAGATGGGGTTTCCTCATGTTGACTAGGCTGGTCTCAAACTCCTGACCTCAGGTGATCTGCCTGCCTCGGCCTCCCAAAGTGCTGGGATTACAGGGGTGAGCCACCACACCTGGCCAAATTTTATACTGAAAATTCATGTTTGAAATTTGGAAAACGTTTCTGGTAATGTCGGTCGGATCAAAGTGGAAGAGTACAATAATTTGAGAGATTATTATTCAGGTTCATCTTCCTACCTCCACTCTGAACCTCCCATAATGCATGTAAGACAGATATGAATTTGTGTTATTTGAGGTAGGGTGCTGGCTAGGGATCAGAATATTAGCTAACATTTATTGAGAGATTGCAGTGTGTGGCCATTGTTCTGAGAGCTCTGCAAGTATTAACTCATTCAAGTCTCAAAACAGTGCTATGAGGTAGGTACTAATATTATCTCCATTGTTCAAGTAAAGTAACTGGGGCACAGAGACAAAGGACACAGAGCTGGTAAGGAGCAGAGCCAGATTTTAAAGCCAGACGATTCAGAGCCAACATGCTTAACTACTCTGGTAGGTGTATGAATCAAGAAAGCCTGGTTATGCTGCAATAACTAATACCAAAAATTCAATTTCTAACAAAACAACAGATATTTCTTTCTCTTGGAAAATGTTTGGTGGGACTGGGTGGCTCTCTAGAGCAGAAGTCCTCCATGTCGTGGCTCAGAATTCCAGGCCGTTTCATCTTCTGGCAACTTAATCTCAACATTTGCTCCTACGAGCATCATGATCATAGCAGAGGAAAAGAGGGATTGCAGAGGCTTTTAAAAGAGTCCTCCTGGAGTGACACATATCCCTTCCCATGTTTCATTGGCTGAAGCAAGTCACATGGCCAGCTTTGCTTCAATAGACAGGGAAATGTGATCCTGTCCTGTGCCCAGAGGAGGGAAGTACCAGATGCAATGGTGACAACCCTGATGTCACAAGGGTGTGTGTATCAGTTCTAGCTCTGCCACTGACCTTCAACAGGTCCCTTCCAATTTTGACATCCAGAAAATGACAAGATTTTTAAATTTGTCATTTAGAGCCTAGTGTGTGCCAAGCACCATGTAGCTCTGGCAATACAATGGTAAATATGGCAAAATTCCTGCCCTCAAGCAATTTGCAATTTAATAGATATCTCATGGATAATTTTTAGTTCTAAAATTCCAAGATTCTATTATAAAGCAACCACAGTAACAAACTTCTCTTCATATCATCCAGAATGTTATATTCTAGATACTCAGGCATTTTCTTGGGAGTTTCTTCCTTCTTTCTTGTGTACCTGAATCCATTTCACTGCAGTGAAACTCCATCACAGCAGTCGATACACACATGGCCATCTTTCAAATCACTAATGTAAGTGTATATGGCACTTATTGTGAAAATAAAGCAGACTTTGCACCATTCTCACAACTATTTTGAATTTAGTACACAGAACACTTCATAAAAAATAGGAAAAAACAAATGAGAAATACTTGGGCAGATATTGCCACATAATGTACATTGCAGATATAAAAGTTTTTCTATTACTCATGAACAAACCAAATTATAAAACTTTAAAAAATTTTAAATTTGGTTTACTGTTAATTTTCTTTTAGAGAAATGTTTATTACTATAAAATACAAGAAATATGAATAAGTATACTTGTGAGTATGCACAAAACTAGTTTGCCAAGTACTTTTTAAAATCTCTTAGGATTTGAAGCAGCCTGCCAAGTTTTAATTTACTAGTTGCCTCTACTTAAAATATAGTTTGCAATGAAAAATTTATGAGAACTTGAGGCATTGTCTTCAAACATGATGCAACACTTGAAAATTTGAATGAAATGTGCAAAGAAATCCATTTTACTTTACACTGATGCAATTGTGGCATTTCCTTTATTTTTAATACTGCATGTTGAATTCCTAAACCCAAGCCAAAAAGTAGTGATGCAATACTTTGATGTGTCTTTAGAGTCTTACAGACCATTACAAATAAACTTCTGATCAATCACGCTCATTTTCATATTATTAGAATTCTCAGTCACTTAAGAGATATTATGTTAGTTTCACAAGATATCAGTTCTGGAGTACTTAATTTGCTACTCGTTTGTACTTTGAATTTGTTTAATATTGGCATAATTGTACAGTCTTGTGCCATGACACTAAGTGCTGGCTTGTGAATCCCAAATCCGTATCTCCAGTCATGGCTTTGTTCCTGAAGCCCACATTGGCATTTAACCATCTCTACCTCGTTAGCCATATAAATGGCTTGGATTCAAAATATGTAAATCAGAATGCTTTATCTTCTTCTGCTCCATCAGATTACTTTGTGATTTCTCATTTTCAGGGTGATATCATCATCCAGTTAGCCAAACAGTGCAACTGGAGTCACCCTGGATTCTTTTATTTTTCTTATCAGGCTCTAAGTCCTGTTGATTTGACTTTCTTAATAGCTCTCCAATCTTCCTGCAACAACTTTTATTTATTTATTTTATTATTTTTTTTATTGCCTTTTAGGTTTTGGGGTACATGTGAAGAACATGCAAGATTGTTGCATAGGTACACACATGGCAGTGTGATTTGCTGCCTTCCTCCCCAACTTCTAACTTTAATTCAGGCCTTCTTTCTTAGTCACTGTGCTTCTATAACAAAATACCTAAGACTGGGTAATTTATAAATAATGGAAACTTATTTTTTACAGTTCTGGAGATGGGAAGACCAAGATCAAGGAGTAGTGGAACTACAGGCATGGGCTACCATGCCTGGGTATTAAAAAAAAATTTAGAGATGGAGTCTTGCTATGTTGTTCAGGCTAATCTTGAACTACTGGCCTCATGTTATCCTCCTGCCTCAGCCTCCTGAGTAGCTGGAATTGCAGGTACAAGTCACCACACCCAGCTGTAAAATGTTTTCTATTTCATACTCTGCATGCAGTTATTGTGTAGTTCTAAGGAACTGTATTGTGTCAATACACAGACCTCAAAGGGCAATGACCTTGTTTACTGATACCACTCTATTCTGAATCCACTATGGTACCACGTGAAAATAATTACTTATAAGTGTTTTCTGATAATGATAAAAAAGGTAAAGGAAAGAAGGAAGAAATTAAATTGCTAAAAAACAAAAAACAAACAAAAGGCAAACTGTTTCAAGGCAGTCTTAAATCTTGGCTTATAATATGACCAGGGAAAGGAAATTTACCTTCTGCTGTGGAAACATGGACTCCATCATGGCTGTTTCAAAGCTGTGAGCATCCCCTGTCTGGGTCTTCTCCCACAGGGCTTGGAGGAATTGCACAGAATGACTCTGTATGGATAGGGGCTCAGGAAACAGGCTCTGAAAGGGCATTAAAGACAGAAACAGAATATACTATGTCTTGTCCATTAGTATTGTTTGGTTGATTTCAAGGCACTGCTTAGGCTTGGTTTGAACTTTAATATGATTTAAATTTAACAAGAAAAAGATTGGTCTTAAAGATCCAATATATGGGGGTTGGGCATGGTGGATCAACTCGTAATCCCAGCACTTTGGGATGCTGAGGCAGGAGGATCGCTTGAGACCAGGAGTTTGAGACCAGC
This sequence comes from Cacajao melanocephalus, assembly GCA_963573385.1. NCBI lineage: Eukaryota > Metazoa > Chordata > Mammalia > Primates > Pitheciidae > Cacajao > Cacajao melanocephalus. The sequence goes on along the minus strand of CAUYLG010069214.1, from coordinate 54,654 downwards.
CTGGCCAATATAACAAGACCCCCTACCTCTCTTAAAAAAATTAAACAAAGAAAGATCAAACATATAATATATTTCAGGATTTTCATTTTTTAACAGAAATTTAAAATTATTTAATAAGATTTGCAAGGCAGTTGATAATGATCTCCATATATATGCCTAACCTTTGTAACAGTGTTTATCGCAGTGATTTCCCAAGGATGTTCCTTAATTGGAATGTAGTTAATATATTCACATTTATTTTCTCAAAGATTTGGCAATTAAGGAATGAAATTAAAATAGAGTAAAAAAAATCAAGTCTATTTATACAGAGTAGATCATGAAGAATAGAAGTTAAATAACTAAGTTCATTATGAAATTAATCAAATATGAACAGTATGAGTGAGTGTGTAGGGGACAGAAAAACAGTTTTAATTCTAAAAGGTGTAATGGTTGAATATTCTTAAAACTTTAAGATAATTTCTTTAAGTGTTGAGCAATAAGAATGTGAACATAAAGAAAATCACATTTACATATATTTCATTCAAGCCAATGAAGATAAACTTTTCAAATGAAGATTTTAACTTGTATATATGCTAATCAATGATGTGTCTAATAATCATTTACATGTGATAGTGTTACACCTATAAATTTAAGAAGCTTTTCAATTCAAAGGAATAATTTAATAAAAACATGTAGAACATCTATAAAGGTATAAAATACCATTTACATACATACAATGCGATATATAGGATCCTTTATGTATAATGTACAATAAAATAATGAGATTGGCTTATAAAATCATATTTTCTTTTTATGTCAACAACTGTCTAAGCACTGACATATGAGACTCTCTAAGTGGTTTGTATGTACAAAGCTTCTATTTAGTGAATGAAGATTAATAAGTACAATTCCAGAAAATTTTTTTTATTATTATCAAAATGAACTATTTCTAGTACTGAATGGGAAAAGATGGAGGATCTTAATGCTCAAATTAGTGATCCACAGATTAAAAAAAATTTAAAAGCCAGTAATAGATAAATTACATAACCCATAATATGGATACATTTGGGAATTTATTAATTATTATCAAAAACTGATGCAGCGCTCAATTTTTCATTTAAAGAACAGGACCTGATTTAATGAATCATCAATCTAAAGAGGAGCATTTAGACTGGAATCTGTGAATTTGAGAACTGTATGAATGCGTGTAGTTGACAGAAAAGGAAAAGAGTTTGGCCCCATGCACAAGACTAGCGCCAGGTTGTAATTATTAATATCAAGTCAAAGTTTGAATTTTATTTACCCCAAAGCCAGAGTTCAGCCAGAAGATGACATATCATAAGTGTGGAAAAAGAAAGAAACCTTTATAGTAAAATGAACACAGGAGAAACATAGCATATACTGATGCTTTTTGGTGATTTTGTTTAAAGAGAAAGACAAAGAATCAGACAAAGTCAATAAATAATACTGGAGGGCAAAAAAACCCCATCAAGATTTCTTGGTTTGTTTTCAGAAAACTGAAAACTGTTTAGAACAAAGCCAAAGATGAAACCAAATATAAAATCACTGATGAAAACTAAGTGAAAAATATAAGCAAAGTAGAAAAAAATTAAGGTCATTATTTCAAGAAAAGGAAAGAAAGTCAATGCTGTTCTTTGTAGTCATGTACAATTTGGCACCAAAATATGAGTTGTTCTCTATGTGATGTTATTAAATGTTCTTAAGAAGACTTGCTATAGAAAAAAACAGTATTCCTAAGGCATGTCTAATATGTCTCTTTTCTTAATTACTATAGTTCTGCTTTATTATTATAATGTATTCAGCATTAAAATTCATTATTTCTCAATAAGCCTGACTTTATGTTATAAAGAAATACAACTGTCTGCATGGTGACTTTTATTGGAGCTATTATAGAAATATTTTATTAACAGAAGTAAATAAAGAGTCATATAATTTGCTTTTCAGTCATATTATAACATTTGCATTTTGTTTTTTCTGCCTTTGCCCTCTCTGCTTATAGCTGCATAAAATAATGCATTTTAAAAATAAAAGTACATTATTTTTCCACATACATGCAACAACGAAAAGATCACTGGGTCAGGGGTAAGGCGATATGAGATTTACCCTTCAATTTTCTTATCTGAAAAAATGACTCCTAAGATTCCTTCTATTACTAACATTTTATAATCTATATTCAAATTTTATGTGGAAGTTTAGTGCATCCAAGATAACTATTTTCAAATAAGAATCTCTTTTGATGCTAACATCTCTGTATTAAATTCTTCATTCTCATTAAAAGTTGCTTTTTACATAATTTCACCTATGTACATATATTCCATAGAAAAAAGAGGCATTCCAGTATCTTAATAATGTCAAAAAGAATATACTAACACTAACATTAATTGGAGATTGGAAGACTCTAGACAAATCAAGGCTAGCACTACATAAGGGAAGGTATTCTCCCAAATAAGCTGTTTTTGCTGTTGTTTAACTGAAGATATTTTCCCTTTCATTCTTCTATTTTAAAGCTAAGGATATTTAAGATATTAATATGCTTGGTCTACTGATTAATAATTCCTTCTTTTATAAGGAATCTATTCTAAAATATAAGAAGCCAAAGTTAAAATTGTTAATGAAATACATATGTATTACTGTTACCTACATATCAACTGTGGCCAAAGAATAATTCAATAAAAATGACTATAAGCCTATATCCCACAAGCTCACTGAAGAGCCTGATGAACACAAATTATACAAACCTGCTGAAATAGAAACATGATCTGGATCCATGGCTGAGGTTCTTGGCTGATGAGAATAAAACTGGACTTACTGTATAGGCAGTAATGACCCTTCAAGGAGCAGGTGAAGAACAACTTTGCTACACAACTTCTAACGGTGTCTAGAAACAAATACATATAGCATTAAATGTATGGTCTTTCCAGAGTTACACTTTATATTAATACTTCAACATACAAATGCCTTTATAAAATATTTTTCAGTTTTCAAATTGTGAGCTAATAACTACAAACAACTGTGTATTTGAGAGTGGATCCATTTCATGGAAAGTAGATTAAAGATATTTTAAATTATTATTATTATTGTTTTAATTAACAACGTGTGAAGACTCTTCGAGCAACTCTCGTGGGGGGAAAACACTCGATACCATATCATTTTCATCTGATGGGACACCTTGAAGCGATAACCTGGGAACAATAACCAGATGGATAAAGAAAATCCAGGCATTTTCTGAGTAATAAATGGCTTGCCATGAACTGTGGATGCTCTTCTCTTGGTTGTACAGGGGCCTCAGACATATCTTCCAAAATAACTCTGGCTGAAGTGTAGCTTCCTGTGAACTGCACTGTTCTGGTTTGGAAAGGTCATCTCACCTTGAAGGATTTAAGCTGGGAGGGTTCATGAGATTATCCTGTAGGGACAAGGAAGTAGTGGGTGGGTGGTGTAGAGTAGAGGTGGTGAGGTGCCATAGGTAGAGACAGGAATAATTAATAAAATAAATGAATGAAGCAAATATGGGTTGAAATTCTATGTACTAGGCAGTGTGTTAAATACTGGATAATAAAAGTTATCATTAATCGACTTCCACATGTGTTATGTGTTTGACTTCATTTTATTTTACCCTGCAAGATGGGTATAATTTCTGTTTTAAAGATGAGGAAACAGTTCATTAGAAAGTCAGTCTAGTGAACCACTGTGATTGCATTGTTCACTCTTATAACCTTGGCACATGACAGATAAATATTAATAGATAACTAATGTCTGAAGATATGAAAGACTAATGATGCTCAGAGATCCAGAAAAAATGGCTCAAGGCTGCTCAATCTGTGGCAAAGCCAGGATTGGAACTCAGCAGGCTGATACCATGTTGGAATGTTTTAGGCTCTACTATACTGAGGTTTGTTTAAATCTGTAGAGTCATACTGATAGCTCATGGGGTAGCTTTTGTTTCAGAATTAATCTGACATTTTAAATGAAATGTTCTGAAAATTAACAGAGATCAGGCGTGGTGGCTCATGCCTGTAATCCCAGCACTTTGGGAGGCCAAGGTGGGCAGACTGCCTGAGCACAGGGGTTTGAGACCAGCCTGGACAACATGGTGAAACCCTTTCTCTACAAAAATTAGCTGAGCACAGTGGCATCTGCCTGTAGTCCCAGCAACTTAGGGGGCTGAGCAGGAGGATCGCTTGAGCCCAGGAGGTGAAGTCTGCAGTGATGTGAGATCGTGCCACTGCACTCCAGCCTGGGCAACAGAGAAAGATTGCATCTGAAAAAAAACAAAATGGAAGGAAGGAAGGAAGGAGGGAGGGAGGGAGGGAGGGAGGAAGGAAGAAGGGAAGGAAGGTAGAAAGTTAATAGATTCAGTGATCCTACTCTTAAAAATGGAAAAGAACTAGAGTTTGTTGAAAGTTGATGAGAAAAGCCAGGCACGATGGCACACACCTGTAGTACTAGCTACTTGGGAGGCAGAAGTGGAAGAATCCCTGAGGCCAGGAGTTCAAGGCCACCTTGAGCAATATAGTGAGACCACATCTCTAAAAGCAAACAAGCAAAATAATAAAAGCTGATGGGGATCCTAGTAAGGGTGACAAAGTCAGTCCCCACCTAAGACAGAGTGTTGTTGAATTCTCTAGAGAATGGGAGAGGAAGACTTATCTGTGCTCCATCAGAGGTCAGGTATGAAGGAACTAACAGGCTTTTCAGGAAAAGTTTGGAAAATCTTAGAGAGAGTGGCCAATGACAGATTAGTGGAGGTTTTGGGAAGCAAACAGCAATGTAACAGGGCAAATTAGAGATATATACAGAAATGTTAATCATTAATAGCTTTCTGTAATTCTGAAACATTAGTACAGAAGAGGACTAGTTTTTGTGAAAGTACTTGCTTCAGGAAATTAAAGATTTAAGTTGAGCATACAATATTCTTGTATACAATCAGAAATCATGTCTGTATTCTGTGGGCGAATGAATCATGAGATGTAAAGAGTGCTTGAAGCCTTAGTGGAAAAGACCAGGAGGTCTGGCACTGGGAGAATAGAATGGAGCATAATATCAACTTAAAATTGCCCTATCAGAAATTATTTGACAATGATAATTTTTTTAAAGTTGTGACATATGCTTTGAAAAATTAAATTTAATTTATTCTAAAGAATTAGGAAACTTAGTATCTCAAGAGCACATACAAAAAATGGTTTTTGAAATAAATCTAAGTGTAACATATGTTGAGATAGCAATATGTTTTGTTTTAATGAAAAGTTTCAAAAGTTATTTTCCAAGAATTTATCCAGTTAGCTTGAGAGTTGCAAGTTGGACTTTAGGCCTTTGCCTTAAAAAAATAGTTTCCATCTTTTTCCTCTTTCTAAATTTTTACTGCCCATTCATGTTTTATTTTGAAAATAAACATTGATTAGATTCATTTCACTCACTCTGAGCCTACTAGCTTTTTATACACAAACCACAGGAGTCTCAGATCGCATAAAATGGTCAAAGTAGTACAAGAGAAAGATCCTTAACTTACAAGCATATACACTGGCTATAAAAATACATCAGTTCTGTGATATAGGGCTTCTGTTAATGCTTTCAGTAAATCTGGTCTGTACCAGTAGTTTTATCCTCATTTTTTCCAGAGCTTCCCTGGCTTGGAAAATTCCCCCTGTGACATTAAGACTTAGTTGTTAATTTTCCTGTATTTTTTCACTCCTGTTCATTCCATGGTATCAAAAGTAGGCATGCAATACGTTGTTGTTGGATGAACAAATGAATGGATGAATGTCAGATATGTGTTGAGAGCAGTAGGGGCCATGATGATGGCCCCGCTCTTAAGAAGCTTACAGCCAAATGGGAGAAACATCTGTACTTACAAGAATGGTTATAAGTTGTTTTCAGTTTATGAGATAATGGAGGGACACACAATAATGACTGCTCAAAGAAATAAGCAACTCATTCTGACTGGGGAACAAGGGGAGGCTTCACGGAGAAGGAGATATTTGAGGTATACTTTGAAAAATGATCAAGATTTTGAACTTAAGGTGTGAGAGAAACAAGCGCTTTAAGTGTAGGGAACCCTGAAAGCAATCACATAAATATAAATGTTTAAGATAATTCCAGATAGTATGTTTAGTATATCTCAGTCATTGAAATTTCTGTATATAATTGTATAACTGATGCCCAAAGGATTATTTATTTTTCTAGACTAAATTTTGAAGAGAGAAGTCATGCTGTCTTAAATATAAAATGTGTTCCATATTCAGTCAAATCTGAGAGTAGTTTCTTTATTTTTATGGGAATGCAGCTTCTTTTTCTTGAGATGGAGTCTCGCTCTGTCGCCCAGGATAGAGTGCAGTGGAGCGATCTCAGCTCTCTGCAACCTCTGCCTCCTGCATTCAAGGGATTCTCCTGCCTTAGCTTCCTGAGTAGCTGGGACTATAGGTGCCTGCTACCACGCCCGGCTAATTTTTGTATTTTTAGTAGAGATGGGGTTTCACTATGTCGGCCAGTAAGGTCTCAATCTCCTAATCTTGTGATCTGCCCACCTCAGCCTCCCAAAGTGCTGGGACTAAGGTGTGAGCCACCGTACCTGGCCAGGAATGTGGCTTCTATTTATAATCATCAAAGGATTTGGTTTGGACTTTATAAAGATTAAAGTTAACATGAACAGAAATAATTATAGGATATAATGTGTAATATGTTAAAATACCCAAATATATTACACAGATAAATTTAAAGACATAATACAAAAATACAAGAACTTCTGGTCTTCTTTTTGAGTCAAAATCTTTAAGAATCATTTTGGAATTCTTTGTTTCTTCTGCCACTCTTCCTCCACAATGCTATTTCTATGCCTCTATTCCTGCACTGCATTCAGTAGACCGTATCTGAGAAACACATCATTCTTCTTGGGAGACTAGATACTTATAACCCATTTCTCAGGTGGCCACTCATATAATCTATGCCATTATATATTTTTTTGTTTAGGGTTAAGTGACTTAAGATTAAAAATGGAATATGGCTTTGATTTTTTAATAGCTAGCAGAAATATCAAAGAATTGGCTTTATGTTTTGGAAAAAAAGAATAAATTAGGTTTAATTTTGAATTCTTTATCCTTTGAAAGTTCCCTCCCAGTGAAATAAGGGTCAGATAAATGTATCTGGCTCATTTCCCAGGTGTTCCACTGAGCCAGTCTTTTTACTCTCTAAACTATATTGCTACAATAATTTATAAAAGCACAAACACCTGAATATGTTTGCTGAAACTGCTAGCGTATAAGTATTTACACATTGAACATAGCTTATAAATAAACAACAAACTCAGAGAAGCCATTTAAGAGATTCAGGAAAAGAACTAATCTTCATTGACTCCTTACTTTGTACCAACATGTAAGTATAACCAATTACATTTCATCTTTATGAAGTAGGCTTTGTTATCTCCATTTTACTGAAGAGAAAATCTCAAGATAAAACTTCCAGGAAGGAGCTGAGCTGTAATCTGAACCCAGGTGCCAGAGCCTATTCTCTTTCTAGTATATAAGTGAATGGCTCAGATAAAACAGAGGTAATAGAAGTACCTCAGAATAAGTATAATTCAATAGAAAGATCATTGGCTCAGGATTCAAACAAATAGTGTCTTACGTGTAGATTGTGTTACTTTTCCTCTCTGTCCTTGAGTTTCTTATCTGGAAAGTGGGAGCAGACCAAAAGCTGATTCAGAATGAAAAAACAAAAATCTCATCTACTTAAACGATTTTTATATTTTAATTTGCTTATTATCTCTCTCTCCTAGATTGTGAGCTCCATGAGGGTAATAATTTTTATTGTGATAAAACATACAACTTACCACTTTATGGATAACATGGTTTGAAATTTAAACCATTTTTAGGTGCACAGTTCATTAACATTAAATTAATTCACATTGTTGTGCAATCATCACCACCATCCATCTCCAGAACTCTTTCATCCTTCCCAGTTGAAACCCTATACCCATTAAACTGTAATTCCCCATTCTCCTCTGTCCTGAGCCCCTGGAAACCACCATTTTATTTTTTGTCTCTATGAATTTGACTACTCTAGGTACCTCATACAAGTGGAATCATATAATAGTTGTTCTTTTGTTCTGGCTTATTTCATTTAGCATAATATCTTCACTGTTCATACATGTGGTAGCTTATGTCAGAATTTCTTTATTAAAGCTGAATTATTTTCCATTGTATGTATATGCCATGGTTTGTTCATTTATCTGTTGATGAACATTTGGGTTGTTCATACCTTTTAGCTACTGTAAACAATGCTATTATGAACATGAGTATGCAAATGTCTCTTTGAGGCTCTGATATAAATTTTTTGGTATATACAAAGAAGTGGCATTGTTGGATCATATGGTAATTCTATGTTTAGTTTTTTTGAGGAACTTTCATATTAGAAATGAAATTTTTATCTCTGAAATTCTACAATTCTACAGGCCTACAGAGGGCTGTGAAGAAATGTATCTGTGATGGCTGTCCAGAGCAGGGCTGGACATTTGCTCAGGGCTATGAGGGCTTGCTCTCGGCACTCAGGACAGGACAGATGACAACGGAGAATTTTCCTCTGCCTACTTGACACTAGTGAGACAGGAGTCTTTGAAGCAATTTCCTTTGTCTCCCATTTAATTCTCCTTTAATGTATTTCAAAGACAAAAAAGTAAAAACATTGATGCAATGAATGAATAATAGTGTCATTTAGTTGTATGAATGTCCTAAACTAGACAAAAAAAAAGTAGAAGAAAATGAAACTGATAATTTGTCTGATAAGAGCTTTTCCAAAGTAGATAAAGTAAATCATGTTTTTGAAGTAAACCACAAATTCCAATTTGGGGAAGAAGTATAGAACAAACTCATTACTTTAAAATACCATTGCTTTTGACTGAAAAAACGGAAGAAGGTATCACAAACCAGTGTGGGCCACTTGTAAAACTTTGATTCCATGTTATTTGTAAAATACGTTAGTATTTTAGACTAAAACTCTATTCCTCCTCACCCTCAAGTTAAAGTTTAGAAGTTTTGAACAGAATAGCAATTATTTCATAACTTTGATATAGTAAATAGAAGAAAAGATATTTTAAGGTAAAAATAAAATTAGATTCTCAAAAATAATGATAAATTGGAAATAACTGTTTGAAATTCCATCAAATAATTATTCATGAGTAGACACTGCTCTTTTTTTTTTTTTTTGAAAGAAAGGAAAAGAGAGGAAAGAAAGTGAGAGTGAAAGAAAGATTTTTTATTTTTTTTTTTATTTTTTATTTTTTAAAGAAAGGAAAAGAGAGGAAAGAAAGTGAGAGTGAAAGAAAGACACACTGCTCTTTTTACTTAGAATTATCTTGGCTATTCAGGCTTTTCTTTGGTTCCAGGTGAATTTTTAAATAGTTTTTTTCTAATTCTGTGAAGAATGTCAATGGTAGTTTAATGGAAAAGCATTGAATCTTAATTACATTGATCAGTATGGCCGTTTTCATGAAATTGATTCTTCCTATCCATAAGCATGGAATGTTTTTCCGTTTGTTTGTGTCATCTCTGATTTCTTTGAACAGGGGTTTGTAATTCTTCTTGAAGAGGTCCTTCACTTCTTTTGTCTCAAGAAGGGATTTTCTAAGTTTCCTTACCTCCCTTTAGCCTATCATTCCTGACCATGGAGGGCATACATTGTAGAACCCATAGTAAGAAGAGGGTGACAGCTTGGTCAGTTCTATTGTTGTAAGGTAGAAGAATATAGCATGGAACAAGTAAAAGAGAAAACGTTTTAGTTCTGGCAGGGGAAATTATTGAGAGAAGGAGAGAGAGAAGTGTAAAGCCATCAGAAGTGGGTCCTGACTTACCCCCACATTAGAGCTGTGGCCTGGAGAAGTAGTAGTATATTAGATACATTATGGTAACACCAAGGGCAATGGTCACCATTCAGAAAGAGATTCACTCCCAGGTGGCCCTCAGCACCAACACAGGGTAGCCGACTTAATTAAAAGCACAGATCATGAAGCCAAGCAGAAAGGAACCTCTGAGGCTTAGCTTTCATGGTCACTCTTTCCTCTGTTATGGAGTAGACAGGAGCCAGAAGTAGCTGAGTCTCTTGCTGGTCAACTTTTCAGAGAAATCACCATAGTGAGGCAAGGGGTATGGTGTGGCTCTGCACAGTAGACTGCAGAGAGAATTGTTCAAGCCAGGACTCGGGGGACATCTCACACCAGTGGGTACTGAGATCAGGTCAGATTAGCAAGGGAGACCCCTGGACCTGCCCATGTGTAGAGTGAAAAAAAACATTATCCTTCAGGCAAGAAGACATACCACATCCCATCTAGGGACATCAATGCTTTTTACCACCACAAAGAAGCAGGAGCTACTTCCTCATGCCCCCAAATGCCACCTTAGGGAGATAAGCATAGGAGAGATGAGAGAAAGAACTTTTTTTTTTTTTTGAGACAGAATTTCGCTCTTGTTGCCCAGGCTGGAGAGCAGTGGTGTGACCTTGGCTCACTGCAACCTCCACCTCCTGGGTTCAAGCAATTCTCCTACCTCAGCCTCCCAAGTAGCTGGGATTACAGGCATGCACCACCAAGCCCAGCTAATTTTGTATTTTTAGTAGAGACGGGGTTTCACCATGTTGGTCAGGCTGGTCTCAAACTCCTGACCTTGGGTGATCCACCCACCTTGGCCTCCCAAAGTGCTGAGATTATAGGCGTGAGCCACCGCGCCTGGCCAGAAAGAACATTTTTATCCAAATGAAAGATTGTCTCCTAAAGTACCATTCAAATGAGCAGATGGGATTAACTTTAGTCAGGGACTCTTAATTTTCTTCCTCACTAACCAGTGGTTGGTTGCTCATGATCAGATCTAGACATAATGATGGTATATTTTCTCTGCAAATCTAAGTTGTAATGTACAACAAAATTTGCAATATTGCAATAAATGAAAAAGTAATCATGGAGAATAAAACCTATGATACAGTGAAGAAGACTCATGTGGAGAAAGAAAAATTGTCCTAAAGAATCAGGGAGCTTTAAGAACACTTACAGGAGTCACAGAGCAAAGGGTAGAGGGTGGGGAGTGAGCTGTAGGAGGACACTGAGGATTTGCATGTGAGGGCTGAAATCAAATAACACACAGTGGTATGTAGTGTCCCTTGGTGCATATACACTTGCAAATTTCTTACATGAAAACTGTTAGAAAAAATTGTGCCTTCTTGCTGCTTTATGTTACTGTTAAAGAACAGCATATGACTTGCCCATTAACCTATTCAAATCAGGTGTTGAAGAGCATTGCATGCTCTCACAAGCAACATTTCTGCCCCGAGAAAGGGAACAAAGAGCCCTTCCTCTCAGAAGCCACTCTAAAGCCAACTTCTCTGATCGCTTATCCAAAGTTCAATTCTTCTTCAAGGTAGTGGTTAGGAGCACAGATTCTGGAGCGAAACTTTCCTATTTACCATCTGTATGTCTTTGGGCAAGTTACATAACCTCTCTGTGGCCTAACTGGGAAGACTAATAAGAGCTCCTATTTCTAAGTGTTGTTTAGGGTGACCAGCCATCCTGATTTGCCTGGAATTAGGGTGGCTTTTGAGACTCAAGTCTTCCAGTGCTATCACTAGGAAAGTGTGGACAAACTTGAATGAGTTAGTTATGTGAGCATAAAATGAGTTAATTTATGTGAGACTCTAAGACAGACATATGCTTGGCACAGAGCTCGTGTTTAATCATGTTCATTATCACGATCACTGTTACTACTACTATTGTATATGGAAAAAAATAGATCCCTAGGCCAGATAGAAATGTTTGAATGTTGCTGTAATGCTGTTTTATTAGAGGAAGAGACTGCATAATGACCCTTGGCATCTAGGTTGCTCACTGTCCTGAAATGTTCACCTAATTGCTTATTTAAAAACGAACTTCCTACACAGCTAATACTGACATGCAGGCCAAAATCCAATTCAGTACCATGGGAATAAATTTCTCTGGGGACAGGGCACAAGTAGAAGATCCAGCAAAAAAGAAGACCTTATAACAGTGCATGAAGTGGTCACTTGCTCTCTCTGAGCGTCTCCAAAGTCCTAGGACTATAAGGTATGTGCAAGTAAGGCTTTTGATTCACATGTTGTTTTGAGGCCCAGAAACATAGAAATGTTGCAGGAATGCCACCAGGAAGCTCAGGAAAGGATTGATATTTTGCTCTATTCAAAGCTTTGTGAAGGGACGACCAAAAAAGCTAACATTAACTGATGAGTTTTTTAGTACTGGGCACTAAGAGTTTTATGTGTGTATTGCCATTTAATAATCATGCCAATGAAGTAGATCCTTCTGGTTTTGTGGAAGAATCTGAGGCTCAAAGTTATCAAGTAATTTATCTAAGGTCACATGGCTAGAAACTGTCAGTCCAGACAAATCTAGACTGTTTGACTCTAGTGCCCATTATACTTTGCAGCTTACATAGGTTATGCTTCAGACAAAGCAGCAATTATTAGTCTTTCAAGTCAAAGAGGGGTTTAATATATACCTACTTATTTTTAATGATTTAAATCTTGTAAATTATATATCACCTTCATTTATTCTGTATTTAGAGACTTGTTGATAATTTGCTTTTGGTTTTTATAGCATTTTTGATCTTTATAGTATCATTGAATGAGTTATGTAGCACATTCCCATCCATGCCCAAACCCCTCTTGAAAGAAGTCCAAGTGATTGACCCATCAAATCTCAGCTCAAGATATTACTGTTTTCCAGTGGGAACCACCTGAACTGAAGGCAGCAGGAATCAAAGAAACAAGTCAATGAAATAAATTGCCTCTGTCAGGTTAGCATTAGAAACCAGAACATCTATAATAAAAGCAAATGTCATAATCATTAAATTGTTTTTCTATAAATTAATGCTTCACATGACAGAGGTCAATATATCTTTGAAATCTTAGTTTCATTTATTGCTTCTTTCAAGTTGTATTCATGTATAACTTATTTCATTTTTATGTGACCTAAAATCTAATGATGATGACATTGATCATCATAATTAATATTAAACAGAGTTGCCTTTTATTTTTTACTATTTCTGATTAATTATTTTTACTTTCATTTTCTTACTGCTGCTCAGATAAAAAGTCATAAAACAGTGTAGTAATGTTATTCAGCTTCCAGAAACTCAACCTTCTAGTAGTAAATTTGAAACAGCTGTTTATATATTTTGCTCTATTGAAGGAAACAGAAAGGTCGACTGAAGAACTAAAGTAAAAGTTAACAGAATCGAATTACCTCTGCCTCAATTGGCTATTTCCCAGTGGTCCATAGGGTAGCATGAACTTTGAGATGAGAAGACAACATTAACTCAACAGAGGCTGTAGGAGTGTCTTATCGTCCCCAGAAACTCTAGAATCTCAGAAAGTTGCCTTATGAAGGAATTTTGATATTAGGGTTCAATTCAAAATCTTATGTCCCAGTGTTGGAAGGGACTTTGAGTGGTGGTCGCTCTTCTAATAGGCAGGATTGCAATGGAATCAACTCAGAAAGCTCTTCTTTTCTTTCAAGTCTTGAGATCCAAAACACTTAAAAGCGTGAAGAAGCTCACAGTTCAATTTTCCTCATGTCTTTAGATCATAATGACTTCGCTTTGAAATTAAATAAAGCGTTTCTACATTAGCAAGACCTCTATTGTCAAGTTTTCTGCTTCACTGAGAGTCCTCTCTTGTGAAAGGGAATCTGGAAATTAGAAAGTCAAGATGAAGGCATTTATGACCTAGGGCCTGCTTGAAAATAGTTGAAATATTTAAAACCCATCTGCACTGCATGATAGCTTATTGCTCAAAGGAAATCTCTTAGCAGAAAACTGTTGAGCTATTCTATTGCCCCCAGGAAAGGGCCTTCCACATTCATAAACACGAAACCATCTGAGCAGCTACACAGTAACTGGGATTGTTCTGTATGAAAAAATTCTATCATAAAACACTTCATTATTATTGAGTCCTGGACTGGACTTCTGGGTTGATAGAAGTGGTAACAAATGGATAAACGATGGAGGGTCTTTCTCAGAATTTAGATGGCAAAAAGGCAAAAGGTAGCTCAAGCACTAAGTTTCCATAAGGAGCCTGAAAAGGCTATGTGCTCCAGCTGTAGGGATCATATCATGGAGCCTGCTTTTGCTTATGCCAGCCCTCATCAACTTTCAAGAGCAGCAATCTCCCTCCCACGGCAGGCTTTAACCCAGCCACATCCAGAACCAAGGGAGGCAGTCCTGGTGGTTAACCAAAGTTCTGAGGCCACTATCTTAATGGGCTGGAAATAGTCTGGGTTGGGGATAAACAAAGATGGAGATACATAAACTGTGGGTCTTCACTCTTCTACGCTGGTGGGACCCACCCCATCTTTTTGTTGGAATAGAAGCCACCTCTGAATTCTACCTAGCTGCTGCTAGTGCCCTCATATCTGGAGATTCGCCCTGTACATGTATATCCCATGTTCACCTGGATGGATCTTGCTGGATGGATGAAACATGACTTGTGGCCAAGAACTGCATCTGTCCAGGAGCTCTTGCTGCCCTGCAAATTTCATCCTTTCAGATAGGATGCTGGGGCTCATCTGCAGGGCCACTGCTAACAGCCACACAGGCCTTTCACCACATGAGTCCAGGAGGGAAGTCATTCCCATGGGCCACAGTGCAAGTGGTGCCGTCTGGAGTTGGGCAATACAGAAGCTCTGTTTATCCAATGCAAGTGAGCCACACTCCTAGGACAATGCGATTTGAAGTGGTATGGTGATCCTTGGTGGGGGCTGACATTCTATTCTAGTTAGTCTCTTCCCGTCCATCACTTCTTATCCCCATTGCATATGCCTATGATATTCTTACTTCTTTCAACCCCATGCATGCCTGTGGCCAAGACCCTGCTTTACAACTCAACCAAACCTCACCTTGCTTAGTAAATCCAGCCCCAGGAATGAAAGACAGGGAGAGAGAGATATATTTGAGAAACTGGATGTAACTCTTGTTCCAACAGAAGATGACTGCAGAGGGCCGCGGGACACCTCTGGCCAGGACAGTAGCCTTGCATAGCACAGTAAATTTGCCCTGAGAGAGAATTTTGCTTCTTTCAGCTCTTCCATGGTATGTGTGTGTTCAGTGGTAATCAGGCAAATATATAGTAAGAGAAACAGAAATATGGTTGTACTTGCAGATTTGAATACAAATGGTCTGTTCTTGAAGGACTGAAACTTTATCAACATTGTTCTGAGAGCTTGAGAGCACTTTTCCATTGTACATGAGCTTTATTACCACAAGACAAGGTCAGCTCAGCCCATAGCACAGGGGCTAATAATACATACCATGCTGCTACCCAGCCTGGGCTCAAATCTTAGGCCTACCTCGGGTCTGCCAGTTAAGTGATCTTAGGCAAATATTGTTTTCTATATTTCAGTTTCCACTTCTGCAATTTGGGGATAGTAATATGTACCTTACAGGGTCAAATAAAACATTTAAAATACTACCCAGTACATGGTGCTTGCTGCTACTGCTGGCATAGAAGGGTTAACTCCAAACACTCCATAATTATGCTGATTGTGTGCGTTTATTTGTGGAGGATATGCTGCTTATTAAGTATGGAGTTTGTCACAGAATGTGTGGTCATATATTTAATGCAAATTTTTATTGTGGTAAAATACATGTAACATAAAATTTACCATTTTTACCATTTTAAAGTGTACAGTTCAGTGGCAGTAAGTACATTCATGATGTTGTACACCCATCACCACTGTCTAGTTCTAGAACTTTTCCATCATCCTAAATGGAATCCCCATATCCATTAAGCAATTATTCTTCATTTCCCCTCCTCCTAGCTCTTAGCAACCAGGAAATCTGCATCTTGTCTCTATAGATTTGGCTATTCTGGATATTTTATATAAATGGAATCATATAATGAGTGACCTGTGTCTGGCTTCTTTCACTTATTATCATGTTTTCAAAGTTCTTCAATGTTGTAGCATGCATCAGTATTTCATTTTGTTCGTGGCTGAATAATATTCCATCATATGAATATACTGACATTTTATTTGCCCACTCATTCATTCAGGGACAATTGAGTGGTTTCCACCTTTTGGTTATTGTGAATAGTGCAACTATGAACATTCATGTACACATCTTGGTTTGAACACTTGTTTTCAATTCTTTGGAGTATATTCCTAAGGGTGGAATTGTTGGGTGCTATGGTAATTCTATGTTTAACTTGTGAAGAATGTTCATATATTTTAAAATAATTATTTCCTTATTCTTATAGTATCCACACTTAAAAAATAAAACTGTCATATTAATGATGAAGGAGATGAATTTGAATAGTGACATCTGCCATCGCTTTCCCAGTCTCCTGATTGTACAGACAGATGAGGAGCAGCTCTTACAAATAGTACTCAAATCAGAATCATTTCTGATTGGGTGGCTGCCTGCTTACAATTACAGAAAAGTGTTATTGTGGCAATGCTGTTATATTTTTGGATTGATTTCAATTTTGTTTCTGATATTTCCAGGAATTTAGCCAATAATACTTCCCAAAATAGGAATAATGAAAGTATAAATTATGAAACTAACTGAAAATTGAACTTCTCTCTAAATGACGATATTGACACTTTTAGTTCTCCAGTGAATTTTTGGTATCCACTATGAAGAATGCAACTTCCAACAATAGTGATGAGTGTTACTCAGTTCTGTGATAAGGAATCTTTTTTTTTCTTCCTTCCTTCCTTCTCTTTCTTTCTTTCCTTTTTTCTTTTGGAGTCTTCCTCTGTCGCCAGGCTGGAGTGCAGTGGTATGATCTCAGCTCACTGCAACCTCTGTCTCCTGGGTTCAAGTGATTCCCCTGCTTCAGCCTCCTGAATAGCTGGGATTACAGGTGCATGTCACCATGCCTGGCTAATTTTTTGTATTTTAGTAGAGATCGGGTTTCACCATGTTGGCCAGGATGGTCTTGATCTCCTGACCTCCTGATCTGCCCACTTCGGCTTCCCAAAGTGCTGGGATTACAGGTGTGAGCCACCACGCCCAGCTGAGGAATGTTTTCTAGCAGTTATCTGATCACAAAATCCTCCAGGGGAAGTTCACTCGGAAGAACTCAACATTTTCCTACCAGGTACTCTTGATGGTTGCCAAATACAAGTTAGATGTCCAAACATTAAGAATACAAAGTAGTCTATGTCAACATGATCAGAAAGAATCTGGGGTATTTTCATAGGAATTAGTACAGTTTGTAGACATGAAAGTAGTTTTGGAGTTTACATGAATTTTAAATCAAATATACACATATCTCTCTATATATTTGCATGATGCTAATGTGGTTGATTTATGGCAACAATAGAGTCACTTTGTGGTCATACTGAGTCAGTGGAAACTCATATGGTAGAAATATATACTTGGCTCTACCAAGCACAGATTTATCAAAAGTTGCTCAGAGGCAAGTAAGGCAAGCAAGCCGTGATCCCCTGCAAGTACCATTCCATGTGCTACCAATTACTTTGCAACTCTGCAAAATGCATAACAGTAACCAGATATGGGGCACAGAAAACTAGTAAATTACATGATTAAACTCCACCAAAATGGGTCTCTTTACATTTTTTTCTTCCTAGAGGAAGGAAGGACGAGTCTAAGATCATGTATACGTGAGTCATTCATCGCACTGCTGTCTTCAGTTGGCAGTTCTGAACTAAGACCTTCTGGGCTGGTTGCCACCAGGCCTCAGAAGAACACTTGTGGGAGAGTGATATGTATTTACCAGGAGGTTTATCATGTCGGATATGTTGGTGCAGGGTATACAGGACCTCCACATTGTATATGTCAACTGTATCAAACTCAGTGAAACTCCTATTAGAAGCGGCCTTTAGCAACTACTAAGCCTGACTTTGCTAAGACGCTAATCATCTATTCCCTGTTGACTTCATGATCATGTGGCCGGCATGATAAAGTTAAGGGGCATCTTATTTCAGCCACTGCTGCTGAGGTGTTATTGAATAGAAAGCAAAAAATTCTGTGCAGCCAATTCTGGGGATATATCATAAATTTGAAAGCCAATTTTAGAAAATAATTCTAGTCTTAAGGTTACAAGTAAGACTGGATGCCTCTGAGGAAGGTACTTTCATGAGGCTAATTGTACTCTTAGAGCATAAGTTCTGAAAAATGTTACAGATTACTTGTCATTGATGCAGCTGGTATAATGACATGAACAGCCATTAAACTTAAGGAAGGTTGATTTCATTTGTTATCCTGCACTGGGGAACTGTCTAACAGCATCACAATCATTAACAAATACTCTGAGGACTTACCAAGAAGGAGACATTGGGCTGAGTGCTAAAACTATACAAAAACTCAGAGTCTTACAACTTAAAAAAGAGGTGTCAGAAGTATATGAATATTTAAAAAGTGCAATCCATGATCAAGTGCCAGATGAGAAGTACTAGGAATCACTGGGGTATAGGAAGTAAGACATAGGCGAACCTTGATGAATGCTAGCCAAGATAAATAAAATAGAGGGCATCTAGAATAGCAACAGTTTGGGTAAAGGCATAAAGGTGAGTTTGAGAAGGCAATGTGGGATAGAGAAGCAGTGGCAAGATCATAGAGCCAGGGCCAAGTCCTGATTCTGCCTCCTACTGGCTATATTACCTTGGACAGTTTATTTGCCTTTTTATTTTCTCATTCATAAACTGAGGACAGTGCTAACTACACTACAGACTTTGCACCAGGATTAAATAAAATTATTTGTTCACTTTTTAAAATTTTCTGTCACCTTCATCAATATTGTGATGCTCAAAGTCAATGAAATTATCTCCAAAAAGCTGCTGTCAAAAAACCCAAAGTCTGTTGGCACTGGGAAATTGGGAAGTGTTTTTTTTCTTTGACATTCTCAAATACAGTATACCACTGGAAAAAAAAAATACAGTATACCACTGGAAAAAAAAATGCTGGGTGTAGTGGCCTGTGCCTGTAGTTCCAGCTACTTTGGGGGCTAAGGTGGGAGGATGGGTTGAGCCTGAGGGTTGAGGGTTGAGGCTTCAGTGAGCTGTGTTTGCACCCCTGCACTCCTGCCTGGGCAACAGGGAGGCCCTATCTCAAAAACAAAAAACAAAAAACAACTCCCCACAAGAAGAAAAGGAATGTGCATGGGATAAGGAAATGCAAATACAATGAACTGAGACAGGAAAGGAGAACAACAAAGAGTGGGAGAAGATAAGACGATTTATTATGAAGAAAGGAAGTCAAATCAAAGGAAAGGCAATCATAGAATAATGGGTAGTAAAAACCCAAGAAGTCCAAATGTTTTCCCCTTTGAATAGAGAATATAGGATCTGAATATAAATAGTGTCTACTGTGGGACAGAAGAGGGAACAGAGTACAAAAAGTGTCCATCTCTACAAAAAAGCAATCAGTCAACTATGCATACTTTTTTTCTCATCAGTTCTCCAAATATTCTGCTGGGAAAAAGATGGAAGTTATTGGCTCTGAGTTAGTGAAGCCTGTTATGTGTGACTCCAGTGACCCTTGAAGTTTGCATCTGTCACAATCAAGCACACCATTTCCTAACACACTGCCTTTGTCTGCTGGGCTCAAGCAGGGCAGTGGAGTGAGTCACTACATAGCCCACCAGGCACCATGGCTACCAGCCTCCCTCTGGCTGCTGCTTCCTTCCTGGACTGAGACCCTAACATGCCAATCAGCATTCTAGAATCCTCCTGCTGGCATTTCTTGTCTTCTCATTTTCTACTCCTTCCTTATATAGTAGCTCCTTGTCAATGAGTACTAGGAGTGACTGCAAATACTGGCGAATATTTCTCTTGGGTCTTGGAAAGCAGGCTAGAGGGAAAGGGTTTCAGAATAGCTTAATAGCAGTAAAAGCAGTGGATGTTAAACTGCTAGTTATTGTTGGCACTATTGTTGTCTAAACCCTCTGAATACCAAGATATTTACAGTTAGAGTTAGGACCCCTTTCCCCCCAAAACCAATTACTTTGAATTTTACAAATGAGCCAAGTGTGGTAGCTCAGACAGTGACTGCATCAGATTAGGACTTGGCTTTTCTGAAGAGCCATTTGCTGGCCCTCCAATGATAGTTAGAAGAGCTCAGCAGAACTGGACAAAATCCTTCTTACATAGCACCTCTCTTGGACCACAGTGGTATTACCTGGGCTCTGCTTACTGCTAGGTCAGTGAACACTCTTGCATCTGCTTCACTCTACCCAACATAGTATTGACTCATCTCTGTCTGTTGTCTTCTTCTCCATTCTCCTAAGCTTATACCTTTTATTTCCTTTATTATCATTTAAGTGGGGTTTTATTGCTAGCAGAGATAAACATGTTCAATCAGCCATGTTTACCAGAAGTCTTGCATGGAGGATCAGAAACCCTTACACACCATCTAACACAAAACTCCAGGTGAATGTGGTGGCCAGAAAAAAATACAATCTAGAGCAGGGGTTGATAAACTACTGTCCATGGGGAAAATCTGACTCACTGCTTGTTTGTTTAAACAAAGTTTTATTGGAACACAGCCACGGCCATCCATTTATGATTTATCTATAGTTGCTTTCATACTACAATGGCAGAGTTGAGTAGTTTCAACAGAGACCAAACGACCTGTCCATAAATATTTACTACTTGGACTTTTATGTGGAAAGTTTGCCAACTTCTGGTCTAGAACACAAATTGATTAACAGTGAATAATATTGTAAGACATAATATATTTTTCTATATTTCAAACTTGTTTGAAGAATGTTAACATTTTTGGAATTATTACATTTAGTTTTAGTGTTAAAGGAAATGCCATAGGCAGGAAAGAAATACATCTTACCAAGGAATGGCAAAAGAATATCCTTTTAAAGAAAGGTATTATCTAGATACAACATCTTATATCAAATATAGCAGTGGGATAAATGTTACTCATAGAGAGAAATCTGGCATTTCTTTACATATTAAATTAAGAAAATGTTAGTTAACAGGTCTGTTGTTTCCAGTGTTTCAACAAAAATACTTAATTTAAAATACTGAATTTAATTTTGTAGCAAAGGCAGCTACAATTGAACATCGTTAGCTTAGATCTTTAAACTGTACTTCTAAACTATTCCACATTTTTCAATCCTCAATTTTCACCATCATAATTAAAAAGTGAAGCATTTTTGAAAAATAATCCTAGCCCATAAGGTGAAAATATTTTCCAACATAGAAAAAATTCTGGAAGGAAATACATATCATTTCTAAAAGTGGTAAAATGATAAGATTAAGGATGACTTCCTTTAGTTTTTTTTTTTCTATTTTCCAATTTTTTACAGTGAATATTATACTTTTATAATTGGGGAAAAATACCTTCACTAGAATTTTTTTCCACCAGGAAATGGATTAGAATTGAGCAGTGCTATTATAATAGATTCAATTAACCTTTTAACTGTCACAAAGTTATTGTCACAGTGGGCTAGCCTTCTGAGGGATAAAATGATCAAGTAAGTTTATTTTTATTATTTTATTTTATTATTATTTTTTGAGGCAGAGTTTTGCTCTTGTTGCCCAGGCTGGAGTGCAATGGTGCGATCTTGGCTCACTGCAACCTCTGCCTCCCGGGTTCAAGTGATTCTCCTGCCTCAGCCTCTGGAGTAGCTGGGATTACAGGCGTGTGCCACCACGCTCAGCTAATTTTGTATTTTTAGTAGAGACGGGGTTTCACCATGTTGGTCAGGCTGGACTCGAAGTCCCGACTTCAGGTGATTCACCTGCCTCAGCCTCCCAAAGTGTTGGGATTACAGGCTTGAGCCACCGCTCCCAGCCAGCTAAGTTTATTTTATACATAAAATGATTTTAGGCGATAGCCTTGGAAATGCGAAATACTCAGTAAATAAGAACTGTGTCTGAAGATCATTGGATATAAATGGGCGTTTTTTTTTTCTTCAGCTCCCACTCTGGCTTGAAGAATGAGGTGACATAGCACCTCCCCAGAACATAATAACTGTTCTGGGGAGGTCTTTACCAGGTCTGCTCCTCAACCAGGACTTTCTTAGATATGGGTGGGTTAGGGGACAGGAGCAATGGGAACAAGTTATACATAATCCTTCCCCCTGATATTTTCCTGCAGATAAAAATGCATGTGTAAGAACAGCTTTCGTCAGTCAAATAAACAGCTTTCTTCCCCTCCACCCACCAGGACTTAGTACAGTTTTATTCATGGACACTGTAGATTTTTAAACCAATATTGTTGCCCTCCTTACTATGACCACTAGGGTGCTCAGAAGTAAATTTCAAATCACATTTAGCAATTGTGAAAATTTCCAGGGATAAGGTCCTGAAAAATAACTCAACTACTGAATTCATTTTATTTCTCTATGTTTGTTTTTTCCCCCCACATTGAGTAAAAATTCTTTTTGCTTTATTATATATTTTTGTAGGCTGCTTCATGTACTGTTTGAAATAGATTATTTTCTATTGAGTAAGGTAAACAAAACTATTAGAATAGAAACAACCAGGACAGATGAAATGCATTAATTTGCTGATCGTGGTTGGTTATTTGCTGTTTGATACATTAATGAATAATTAATGAATACATTAATGAATAATTAATGAATAAATCCAAGCAAATGGTGAGACAAGCCTCACAACTATTGAACAATCTGGCTTATTTTCTCCCAACTGTTGTAAACTGATGAATGCAGATGTCTAGAGAAAGGACAGGAAATTAATATGAAAGAAAAATTTCTTTTTTTTACTTTATATTGGAGATATAAAATTAGTAATAAAGTTGTTTGTGGCTGATAGCAAAAAAAAAAAAAAAAACTTGGCTGAATAACTAACATTTTATATACTTTGCCAGCTCTGTCATAAGACACTTGGGATTAATTACATTTAGAGCATAAAGGACCTTAAAAGTTATCCAGCCCAGTGTTTTACAAGCTTCTTTAAGCTGTGGAATTCTTGGTTTAAACATCCATCAGGAAGGCTAGTGTGTGAAGCCAGCTACATCAGTGCTGTTCTGTTTGCAGGGCAGGTAAAGGGAGGAAAAAGGGGGCTCTCGAGCCCCTTGAGGGAGCAAACCTTGCAAACCCATGACCCTGTAGTATACTCTTGGGATAAGTGTAAGGAAGTGGTGACCAAGGAGATGAAATAACCTGTTCAAGGAATCAGAATTGCCCTATAGCAGAGGTGGAACTGGAACCTGATTTAGACAGGATGCTGGGCATCTGAAGTTATTACCTAGTTCCAGGTTACCTGCATCTCTATTACTGAAGCCAATTATTCTTATTAAAAATCTCCAAACCTTGCAGAAATATTTACATTAATATTTACTCCCTCTCGCTTTTTTCTCCACCTGCATCCCCAATCTGATTCTTTCTCTTTTTATTTTTTTGAGACAGGGTCTGGCTTTGTTGCCCAGGCTGGAGTGCAGTGGTGCGATCTCAGCTCAACCTCCACCTCCTGGGCTCAAGTGATTCTACTGTCTCAGCTTGAGTAGCTGGGACCAGAGGCACACCACCACTCTGGCTAATTTTTGAATATTTTAGTAGAGGTGGGGTTTTGCCATTTTGCCCAGGCTCTTCTTGAACTCCTGAACTCAGGCGATCCACCCACCTTGCCCTCCCAAGTGCTGGAATTAGAGACGTGAGCCACTGCAACCGGCTCCAATGTATTTCTTCAGAGAAAAACAGTGATAGTTGTTTGATGTGTGTCCTTCTAGAAGTTTCCCTCTTCTTTTCAAATTTGTACATACATACACTAAATGCTTTTTTTTTCTTGGCTTTTCTTGGCTGGCTCAATTTTTTTCTTTTATCATAGCACTTAACACTTTGTAACATCCTACATATTTTACTTACTTATCGTTTCTATTATTTATCATGTATCTTTTTCCACTAGAACAGCCTCCATGATGGCAAGGATATTTGCCTATTTTGATCACTGATGTTTCCCAAGTCCCTGGAGTGGTGCTGGCATGTAGTAGACACTCAAAAATGTTGTAAAATGAATGAATGAATGAAGAATGAATAAAATGAAGAAGCAGAATAGAGAACATTTTTAGGGCAGTAAAATTACTCTGTTTGAAACTACAATAATGGGCACATCATTATACATTTGTCAAAACCCATAAAAGGTACAATACCAAAGTGAACCTCAGTGTAAACTATGGACTCTGGATGATAATGTGTCTATGGGTTCATCTATTGCACCAATGTATCGCTGTGATGAGGGATGCTGACAGTGGGGGAAGTTGTGTGTGTGGTGGAGACACGGGGTAAATGGGAATTCTCTACACTTTCCACTAAATTTTGCTGTGAACCTAAAACTTCTCTAAAAAATAGTTTGTTAATTAAAAAAAAAAGAGTGGTCATCTCAAAATTTACATGTCTAAAACCAAGCTCTTGATTTATATCTCCCCACACATTTTCTCTTCCTCTAGTCTTATCTGTCTCATCCGTCCGTTGGATGATTAGGCCCAACCCACCAGCACTGCTGACAGCCTTCCTTTGAAATATATCTGGAGTGAACACTTCTCACCACCCATAGTCCAATCACCCTGATCTAAGGTCCCACACATAAAGTGTCCTTCTACTTCCCGGCTTTGTATTTACTGTTCCATCCTTGCTGCCTCTCCTCATTCATGTATCAATTGCCAAATCACTTCAGTAGAGAGACCTTCACCAGTCACTCTACCTAAATAGCAATCTCATTCTTTATCCAGCCGCCCCCCACCCAGCCAACCTGTGTTTCATAGCAGCCGTCATTACTTGGCATTATTCTTTCTATATATTTTTTGTTCTTGGTCCATATCATCCCATAGAATAAGTTCCAAGAAGGGAGAGACTTGGTTTTGTTTGCTGCTATATCTTCAGTGCCTAACCCACTGTAGGGACTCAGATTATTGTTGAATGAATGAATGAATGAATGAATGAATTTCTCACCTGGGGAATAGCAGTTGCCTCCTAAGGAGTCTCTAGCCCCCTCTACAGGCCAATCTCCACATTGCAGGTAGGGAGATATTTTTTCAATCTGATTTTTCTCTCAGGATAGACCCCAGATCCCTGCCTATGTTGAACTATCCTCCTCCTCACTTCACTTCAGTGCTCCCCAGGGGCCAACCTTCAGTCCCTGGAGTAGGCTGTGATCTTTCTCTCCACAGGACAGATGGTTTTGTTCAGTTCCCACACCTCTACTTGCTCTTCACATTTCTCAAGAGTTTTTTCTTCAGGGAAACTGCTTTGACTCCCAGATCAGGGCAGATTCCATATGATAGGCTCTGACAGAACCATGTTCCTTTCCTGTAGATAACTCATCTCACTTTGTAACTACATATTATGTAAGTTCCATGAAAGCAGAGGCCATGGCTGTTCTGCAGACAGTTGTATCCCCTGCCCACAGCAGCGTGGTCGGTACTTGCCAGGTTCTCAAGAAGAGTTGGTTGATGAATGAATGAGGGCATAATGAGTATGGCGATCTCTGCTGTTGCCAGACCAGTCTCCAAAGCATATCCAGAGAATGAACCTTTCAGGCATCACTAACAAATACTTCAGGTTTGAGAGACCAGAGAACTCTAGAGGTGGCTGGCTAAGTTTCGCCCTGCCTGGCCCAATGCCAGGTGCTTTGAGCACAAATATTAGCTAAGTAGATGACAGTGTTCTTGGGCTTTGAGGCTTGGAAATCTCACTGGGGAGACACCGTCATCTGTCATTGTCCCTAGCCATGTAAGTAAGGCATTACTTCCCAGATTAATATTTCTTCAAACATCTCCACTTACGTGATCGTTGTAAAAAGTGGTTTTTACTTATACATATAAACTAAGGGGCTTTACAGGAGAATCATACTCTCAGAGTTTCTTCAACAACTTTACGTTTCCTGCATTTGTGGCTTATTTTAAATGCCAATATAATATTTTAATGGGTGTGGGATAATTGATGTGGATATTTTCATCTGAAAAATGATTATTTTCTGTAAAACAACTTATTTTTAAAAGTTAGCTGACTTTTCTTGAGACTGGGTCTCTCTTTGTCACCCAGGCTGAAGTGTGGTGGTGCAGTCATGATTCACTGCAGCCTCGAACTCTTGGGGTCAAGCAATTCTCTCACCTCAGCCTTCCAAGCAGCTGGGACTACAAGTGCACACCACCATGGTTGGCTTATTTTTGTATTTTTTGTAGAGGCAGGGTTTCGCCATGCTACCCAGGCTGGTCTCAAATTCTTGGGCTCAAGGAACTCACCCACCTCGGCTCCCAGTGTTGGGATTATGGGCGTGAAGCACCACACCAGGCCAACTGAATCTTTTTATAAGGAAAAAACAACAACCTGTTTTTTATAATCTTTCACCAGTCCCTAATGTGAACAGGACAATAATGTAGACACAGGAATTAGCTGTCTTTTACTTAGCTCTTTTTGCCTCACTCCAAGTACTCTCTGTCAGCTTTGGACTCATCTGCTATAAATATGTGCCTCTCTGAAAATGAACTGTAACACAAATCAGTTCCTACCAAATTATCAAATACCTGGACTCTTGATTTTGCTAACTATGTATGATTTAAAAAAAAATTAAAAATCCTCTATCACCTGAAATTTGATGGTTGTTGTGTAGCAAACAGGAGGAAATAATCTACCCTCCTCCACCCCACCTTTTTCTCTGTCTTATCAAAACCCTTTACACAGCTATATAATCTCTTTTCAGTTTCCTGGCTACCAACTCTTCATCACCAACAGAGCTCAAAAATATGGATTTACTCTGTTTACTTTGTTTTTAAATGAAATTTGAAGACATCTAGGGACCACTCTGCTTTCCTACAGGGCATATACTGCCAGTTTCATAATGAAAGTAAATGGAAAAATAACATTCACTTTACTGAAATTTGGTTTGTGGCAAACTGGATTGGAATGTACTCTTCTGCTGGGGACCATCAGGGGCTCAGGACCATTTTGTGCTGCACTGTACCCCTTAGGGTAAAGACAGTCCCCAAACAACAATAATGGATGACTGATAATAAACTCTGAGTATAAGCTTCCCTAAAAAACGATAAAATTACTGACTGTGGATATAAGAGTATATTGCTATATACCCTTCTATCTTAAAAATAATACATTTCAAAAAATGTATTTAAGAATATGAAATATGCCACAGCAAATTACTGCTTTTACACCACCTGCATCTTCTCATTTTTCTTTTAACATGGTGACTTTTAAGGTGAGATATATTGAAATGTACTCCTGTGCATTTTTGCTTCATTTATGTATTTACTTTTCCCATTGTTTATTTGTTAGCAAGGTCTGTTTAAATCTATTAGAGACAAAACCAAGGTGGATATTATGTTAGGGGAACTAGCTATTTCAAGGTTTGAGATGACTGATTTTATTTTCAGGGCTCAGAAGTGAGTTACTGATCTAGGAATAACAGGCTGGGCATACCAAAATGACATTGCTGACCCAACCTCAACAAGACTTGGGTTTTGACATTTTTCCCAGACATGCTGATAGATTCTCACTGATCTGTTTATACTCTATTGCCTGTCCCCAGTGTGATCAATATCATGCAGTAATAGATGGCTGACTGGAGTTATGAATGCTATTTGTGACCTTGATTCAACTTATACCGAATTCTGTTATACAGTAGTAACCAGTGAGGTTCCTATTCATTTAACATAGTTTATACTTGAGTATTATTATGCAGAACCATATGAAATTGATATTTTTGTACATCAAAACAGTCTGATGTCAGTTTTTTTCATACAGACCAACCTAACATCAAAAGAATTTCTTTCAAAGGTTGTTTTGTCATGTTCTTATAGACTTCGTAACAGCAGTCCAAAATTTTTCTTAACACTTGGTTGCTATTGCTTGCTGGCTAATTTGTCCCTATAACTTTAAATGTTTCAGAAGTGGTTTTTATGCTTCTTTTCTTTGCTTCTTGACTAGTATGCATAATTCACCAAGAAAGATCAAATATGTTGCGTTTATACCAACAGCACATTAAACATAACACAATTAAGCCTAAATCTTTTTTCAATAAGTTTTTAAGGAAAGTAATATTGTTGAGCGATCTTATGAACAAGCAAAACTGTCAGCCAGATGACTTCTGGCATTTCACTGAATAGTTTACACTACTTCTGAAATAATAACAATGCATCCCCTGCAATCAGCCTGAGCTCTTTCTCAACAGATGTATTAACAGTGAATCATAAAAATTTTCCATCCTTCACACATATCTCTGTGCAAGGAATTGCCCAGTAAATTCCAAGAGTATGAATGAATTCCAAAATGTCAGTCTAAAAAAATACATACTCACTTCTACGTCATCCCTGGTAGGAAACATCAGTATTGAAAGAAAGTATTCTCGTTTTTTCTTAAGTTAAGATGATGAATTTATTCAATATTTTTAGAAAAAAAAGCAAAGTTAACTAGTTAATTGTCAAACTATATATATTTTTGCCCAACTGTAGGCTAATGTATGTATTCCGAGCACATTTAAGGTAGGCTAGGCTAAGCTGTAATGTTCATAGGTTAGGTGTATTAAATGCATTTTCGATGTAAGATATTTTCAAAGTTGAAAGTTGCCTTATATTCCACTATGGCTCAGTAAGACACTGTTACTGATCTTGTCATCAGTTAAAATTTTACTGAGTTTTTATTGGTGCCACCCTAATTCGTGTACCTGAGGGAGGTCCTGGCCTCTGACATCCTGTTTAAAATTTTTTATTTTTTTTACTCTGCCCTTTGTTTTCTGACTAGCTCAGCCTCTCACTGGCTCCTATTTCTTAAGTCACCTCCTGACTATGGTTGTGCCCTTTTCTTTGTGTGCAGATGGTCCTGACATATGATTCCCATTTTTTGATTTTACAATGGTATGAAAGTGATACTCATTCAGTAGAAACCATACTTCATGTGAGTGCCTATACATCCATTCTATTTTTCATTTTCAGTACAGCATTTAATAAATTACATGAGATATTCAATAGTTTAATATAAAATAGGCTTTGTGTTAGATAATTTTGCCTAATTTTAGGCTAGTGTAATTGTTCTGAACATGTTTAAGGTAAGCTAGGCTAAGCTGTAATGTTTGGTAAACTAGGTGCATTTTCAACTTATAATGGGTTTTTGGGGACATGGTCTCATCCTAAGTTGAGCATCATCATCTGTACTATAATCTCTAAGAGGTCAGGAATTGTATCTGGTTTATAGCTGAATCTTTAGTACTTTTAACACACTGCCTGGCACACAGTAGCTGAATGGAAGCTGACATTCAATGTTGTGTATGGCTTTCTTGCATGATTATGTGGTTGGGAAATGTCTATGGCAGAACTCCTTCCCCAGAGCCTGCTTTAAGGTCACCAACCTCTTTGCAGGATTTCCTGAATTCTGGGGACAGGGGACCAGAAATAATATCCTGAGGTTTGCAAAAATCAGAGTCAGTGGACTTACGTGCACCCAAGTAGATTCAAATGGGAATCAATAAGATGATCAACCTTTTTTTTGCAGGGGGGCGGAGCTCAAATAATGTAAAATGTTTTAAAAAAATGATCTATTTTGCAAAAGACCCAGAAAAGAGTATGCTAATTTACATGATTTGAGCTTTTTGTTTATCCGCAGTGACTCCTGAAGTTTCTCAGATTTGGGAAGTACACAACACTTACCTTCAATGGTACACTGATCAGGGACTGGAATCTTCTTTCCAATCTCCATGGCATATGCTTTCACTTTGCTGAGGTTCTTTTTTAAGTGCAAGTACAGCTTATCTTGGTATTCTATAGGACTTGCAGTTGCCTCTGGAGTTTCTTCCTGGAAGTTTTCTTTAACAGTTTCTGGCAAATTCTCTGAGTCTACATGTATAATATTTGGGTGTGAAACTGAAGAATCTCCCAGCTGTAATCTGTCAGTGTCTGTCTTAAAGAGCAGCTTGTCACTTCCTTGGCTAAGTGGGTCTATTTCTGAAAGAGAAATGCTGGCTTGTATATCTCCCCTGTTTGCATCTTCACCATCATCTGAACTCACACCCTTTGTGAGCATAGTGTGCAAAGCCAAACTTTTTGACCTAGAGTACAAACAAAGGGAAAGTTAAAGAAGTTGCATTACCATTCACTGACAAGGAAAAATAAGTAATAATAACATTGGGACAAAAAGGTACTTCCTCTGGAATGTGAAACCGTTAACAGGCTTGATAAATGTGGACAACCAACAAATGACATAATAAACCAAACCTTTGAAAATCTAGGTCACCTCCAAAAACAAAGGTTTAGAAATCAATTTCATGGCAAAACTGGCTGCAAAATGGTAGACTTACATATTTTTCATCTTTGTCCTTTTGCTTTTGATTTTTCATCAGAAATCAAGAGGCAGTATTTTCCATATGGCATACTTATATTTTAAAATTGCTTTAAAAATTAAGCATTAGGTTTGTTTTCCTTTCGTAGTACCCATTTAAAATAGTGTGCTTCTTTGGATAATGAGAGCATTGTGGATAATACTTCATTCACATAAGGACAGCACTTCGGGTGGCTATAGGTAAAAGATATATTAAAAAAAACACCCATAACAGAGTAATAACAAAACTAATAGCTAACATGAAGTACATGCTATAAAAAACAAACCAAACCAAAGTTATACCTGTTAAATCTAATGTTTTTTCTTTCTTCTTTAGAAACTTGGCCCAAACTATATCTTCTGATAGAGCTAGGGGCATTGCTCTCTGCATTTATCTTGTCTTCAAAAGCCTGGATTTTAACTTGGAGTTTTTCATGGTCTTCATTTTCAGCTACCATCAGCTTGGTTCCTTGCAGTTTCTCAGGGAATTCAATTTCAGTACTGATTTTTCTCCTAAAGGAATAGAAATCATTGCATTAGATTGTGGTCTTATATACCCTTCAGAACAGTGTTATTCTCTGTTTAACTGCCTCTCACTCAGAAGCTAAAACTGTACCTAATAATTTTTTTCACTGGTCATTTAACAAATATTTACTGAATATCTACTATAGGCATAGGTCTTTGAAATTGCTTCTATAGCTTGTTCTGCCAGAACTTTAGAAACAGTGGTGTTTATGTGAACTTAGCATTAGAAATGCTTTTTTAAGGGTTCAAAGAATAAATATCAGTTTTTATGCTCATGTACTATATTCTTATCTAGAAACTCTTCAGATGTATGGCTTTCACATGAAATGTGTGCTAGATATTTTCCTTCCTTCCTTCCCTCCCTCCCTTCTTCCCTTCCTTCCTTCCTTTCTTTCGACAGAGTCTCACTCTGTCACCCAGGCTGGAGTGCAGTGGTGTGATCTCAGCTTACTGCAACCTCTGCCTCCTGGTTTCCAGCAATTCTCCTGCCTCAGCCTCCTGAGCAGCTGGGACTACAGGCACGCACCACCAGGCTCAGCTAATTTTTGTATTTTTGGTAGAGACAAGGTTTCACCATATTGGCCAGGCTGGCCTTGAACTCCTGATCTTGAGATCCACCCGCCTTGGCCTCCCAAAGTGTTGGGATTACAGGCGTGAGTCACCGCGTTGGCTGGGCCAGATATTTTCTAAAAAATTTACATGTGCTGATATGTTTGTACTGAAATTACAGAATAAGAACATTTCACATGGACTGTCTAAACTCATGGTTTTGTTAATTTTTATGAAAATCAGTATAACTCTTTCATCTTCCAAGCAAGAAATATCTTTCTGAATTTTAAGATAATGGAAGAAAGAGGTTTTCTATGAATGATATTAATAGACCCAAATATCTTTTACAGCAGAGTTTATAAACCACTTTATGGGTCATTAAAATTACTTTCTTTAAAGCAGGGACCATGTGTGGTATACTTCTGGATTTCCTCTGAGGGCTAACAGTGCCTTAGGTAGAATAAGTACCTACAAATAAGCTGCAGAAATAGCTTTCTGATGTTCACTGAGGTGCTGAGTGATTATAGAAAAGTGGCATGTATTTATCTTCCCTTATCTGTCTTCTAATATTGAGCTGGCTTACAGCTACTTTAATTTTTATTTAACAACCAGTATCCATTTTTATAACATATAGTGTTATGATTAATTCTTTTCTTAAAAAACAAGAATAAAAGGAATTATTTTTACTTACCATACTTTTGACACCCAATGTGTGGGGTTTTTTCTTATACTAATTCTGTAACCCTCTGGACACCAACTGTCCTGCAATTCATTTCAACCCTAACACTGACAACCTGGACTTAGCCCCAGACTCCACAGACTGCCCCCAGTTCAGATGCCAGCCAAAAGTATGAGGTCCCCAGCTTACCCACACTTCTTTTCAACTTGGCTACAAAGGTTCCTGTATTGCTCCACCCCCATGGTTCAATAATTCACTGAAATGACTCACGGGACTCAGGAAAATACTTTAGTTTATTATTATTGGATTTATTATAAAGGATACAACTCAGAAACACCCTAGTAGAAGAGATGCATAGGGCAAGGTATGGGAGAAGGGGCTCAGAGCTTCTGTGCCCTTGCTGGGTATGTTGTCCTCCCAGCACCTCAATGTGTTCACGAATCTGGAAGCTCTTGGAATTTTAGGGGTTATTATGAAGGTTTCATTATTTAGGCATGATTGATTAAATGATTACCATTGGTGATTAACTTGATCTTCAGCCCGTCTCACCTCCCCAGATATTGGAGGTGGGTGAGTTATAGGGTAAGACAGAGAATGGGAATCAAAGTTCCAACAGTGTAATCATGGCTTGGTCTTTCCTGTGACCAGCCCCAATCCATAAGCAATCTAGGGGTTCTGGTCACCAGTCATCTCATTAGCATATAAAAGACATCCATCAGTCTGAGATTCTGAGAGTTCAGGAGCTGTATGCCATGAACTTGGGACAAAGATAAAATATTTATTTTTTATTACAGCACATAATCCCTAGAAATACATTCATCAAGATGGTCTAATGATTTTATTGGTTTGTCTGTGTGTATTTACTTGGCATCTAGTACTTTTCCAAGACATTGAGGAAAGGGCCCAGACTTACAGAAAAATCTTAGCTTTTTCAAACATTATTTTTCCCTAAGCGTCAAAGTGAACCTGGCATAATACCTGAATGAGAGTGAGAGGAAAAACAAACTTAAAGAAAAAAAGCACTGCCAGGCACGGTGGCTCATGCCTATAATCCCAACACTTTGGGAGGCTGAAGTGGGTGGATCACTTGAGGTCAGGAGTTCAAGATCAGCCTGCCCAACATGGTGAAATCCCATCTCTACTAAAAATACAAAAATTAGCTGGCTATGGTGGCAAGCACCTGTAATGCTGGCGACTTGGAGGCTGAGGCAGGAGAATTGCTTGAACCAGAAGATGGAGGTTGCAGTGACCCAAGATTGCGCCATTGCACTCCAGCCTGGGTGACAATAACGAAACTCTTTCTCCAAAAAAAAAAAAAAAAAAAAAAAGCACTGTTTTTAAGGAGAAAACAATGCAGAAGGGCTGGTAACTATTTTTTTCAGTTACAGTCTACCACTCTGGCACCTATATCTGCAGTGGGACACTGGTGAAGGTGAGTTGGCAGGGCTGGATACTGAAGTTTTTCTGGCTGGCCCAGAGAGCAGTCCTGGCCTTGAGGGAGGATTCATGGTTATGGGCCCTCAGTGGTCAGAATTCATCTATAGGCCCAGGCCAGGGACAGTTGTTGATGGTTCAGAGTGGGAACCAGCCATCTTTTAGGTAACCAGGCAATTGTTTATTGTCTAATAAGCTGTTGTTGATACAATTTAAAACCATTTTTCTTACATAATTTTATAAGTTTTCTATGGCTTTACATAATTTTTATCCACTCATACCATGCACAAATGAAATATATATTGGTAGATTGCAACAATCAGTATGCGGGAATAGAGGCTAAGCTTGAAAGTGTTTTCCTTTCTGACATATATATGATATTGGCTACACTCAAATAGATGGGAGGCTTTGACATATTTTAGCCAGAAGATTCTAAATGTTTACTCCCATTACAAATGATAGCAAGAAAATGCTATCTCTGGATGATATTTTACAAACCATGATGATTGCCAAGGTTAAATTAAAAAAATCTAATAGACTCACTCAACACAAGAAATTTTGGGGAATATTTATTTTCTATCCACATTAGTCAATGCATAGTTATGAAATTAAAATATTTCTCTGGTTCTACAGTACCTAATCACATTTCAAAAATAAAAGATACCTTTATTTTAAATATTTCTATAGCTGGGGCCATTAAAACTTAAAAAATTTGTAAAGCACAACTTGTAACCCACAATGTACATATTATATATTGAGCATTATACAAATGTTTTACTGTTTTAATTTTTAATTTAAGTTTTTAGAGATAGAGGTCTTGCTATGTTGCTCAGGCTAGTCTCAAACTTCTGGACTTAAGCAATTCTCCTATCTCAGCCTCCTGAGTAGCTGGGACTACAAGTGTGTGCCACTGTGCCTGACCATACACATTTTTAAACCTCAAAACATATGAGTTGTTAGAGGAACAATTTCTCATGCATTTATAATTTTTTTTCTTTCTGCATAAAGCTCTGGGTTATAACAGTACAATAATCACATTTTCTTCACAAAAAAAAACTTCAAATTTTATAGATGATAGAAAATGTCCTAAGATAATTTTATTGAGTCAGTTTTTGATTCTTAAAAAAAGTTCCTTACTTCTGGAGATTCTTCTTTTATTTGTTGTACTCTTTATATCAATTTCACCATCTACAAAATGTGAATAATAACTATATGTAACTCATGGGGTTGGTAGAATGATTAAATGACAGAACCAACATGTAGCAGTGTTCCTAGCACATAACAAGCAGTCATCACATCTTAGATTTTATTACTGTCAGGCAGTAGGAGGGGATGGCCTCTTAGGCCCCTTTCACTGCCTGTGTCTCCAGTGGCCAGATGTTAGTTAGAAAGCCCTGTAGCCTGGATAAGTCAGAGCTTTAGTAGCTGGAAGCAGCCTTCCTTCATGTTCAAGTTGCTTTATAGCATTACCCTGAGGAAATGCTGAGCATGAAACAAGTTAAGGGGCAATCCCTAGACACTCAACTGACCCCAAGAGGGGCAAGTTGGGTGTCTCAAGGGTAGGGTTGTCAGTAAAAAACAGGACACCCAGCCAAGTCTGAATTTCAGATAAACAGTATTTATTTTTATTTTTTAGTGGTTCTTTTAAAATTATATTTATTTATTTTAACTATACTTTAAGTTCTGGGGTACATGTGCAGAATGTGCAGGTTTGTTACATAGGTATACATGTGCAATGGTGGTTTGCTGCACCCATCAACCCATCATCTACATTAGTTATTTCTCCTAATGCTATCCCTCCCCCCGCTCCCCACTCCATGACAGGCCCCGGTGTGTGATGTTCCCCTCCCTGTGTCCATGTGTTCTCAACAATAAGTATTTTTAAGCGTAGGTATGTCCCTAATGGAATATATTAAAAATGTATTATACTTTACTACAATTATTATACTAAAAATACTAAGAAATTATTTGTTCTGTAACTGAAATTCAGCTGGGTATCCTGTATGGCACAATGCTATTTGGTAAAGATGAAATGTAGAGAGAAGCAGGGAGCAAGAGTAGAGGCAAAAAGAGGAATTTGCAAAGGAACAAATATGAAGAGTGAAGAAGCAACAATAAAATGTCTGGGACAAATAAATGCTCTCTAGATCTGAGGCTGATGAGTGTTGCTGATGAGAATTCTCACCGCAAAAACTTTCTCTTCTACACAATCTCCCTTGTTTTTATGATGTAGATTTGTAGAGCACAGAAATCAGTGGACTGGGGTGGTAATGAAGTCATTGAGGCAGCCAAGCTCTCCAGATGGATCAAAGGGAACTTTCTGTTCCTGGCCATCAATCCACCTGGACATGCCACAGAACTTTGCTGGCAGGGAGGTAGGACAAACTTCAATTCCAATAAGTTGGAAGGTCAGGAAATGGTGAATAAGGGTGTTTGGGTTTATGATAAACATTCCCTGCTCCTTTAATTCTTCTTCTCTTGCTTCTTAAATTTAATATAAAAAGATAGGAGTATTTTGTTCGAAACCTAGTTTTTGAACAAAAAGTTCAAAAACAAAGATCTTTTCCTGAGGAACACAAACTTCTGCTTCCCTTCTAGAGCAAGGAAACACATCACAAATGTGACAGTGCTGGTGGAATCATGGGTCTGCTGTGTGTTTGCTTGTAGAGTGGTGGGGTTGGGGGCCAGTGGGTTGGGCTCACACAGGGGGTTGTTATTTCTTTTCCATTTGTCACTTTTGACTCCAGAGGGAATTTTACAGAAATCTTTGCGAGAGTTCTATAATCCCCTAAATATTAACTTGGCCTTAACTCAACACGCCACTTTACAAGAGGCTCATATAATTTCCAGTCTGAACAGTTTCTGGTCTCTGTTGCCAAAGTAAACTTTTTAAAAGTACCTGTAAGGATGCCTAGGGGGAGGCCTAATTACCTCCCTCTTGTGTGAACAGGGACTCCCCTTAGAAACAAATTGGCCCTTGGGCTACTCACTGCTCTTACTAAGTCAGGAGATGAGACTATAAAGCTGGAAGGGGTGGAAAGATTGACAGCCTCTCTTCCTGCCTCCTTAAATCAATGAAAAATAATATTAGTTAATGTTTGAGGATCTTGGCTTACAATTCCATGTCCAGTATATGTGCTCCTGCAGAGTTGAGCTTGTTAATGGAGAAGTAGGGGAATGCAATTGACTAAATCCACATTGGAGTGCTAAATTCTTAGACTGCTATGTTCCTTACTCTTCAGTAATCTCTTGGGTCATCAATCATCATAGAGAAGATCCCCCAGCTTCACAGTGCTAGCATCTGGTTGGGGACTGCAATAAATAATGCTGCTGGAACACCTACACCGGAATGTTACGGGAAAGGACAACAGTAAGACTCAGTTCTTGGTATCTATTCTGCCTCTGATCTGCTCGGTGGGCAAGAGCAGAGATGGGCAGGTACCTAGTTATGTGGGGGTCAGAACGCAGTCATGCCAATGGTAGAACTCTGCTAAAATGAAATAACTCCATGTTTTACTTCATTCACACAAGATTCTAATAAGAGATTTCAAAAGGAGACGGTTGTGGGAAAATCGACTGCACGGGATCTTAGGGGAAAGGCCTAGGTTCATGACTCCAATTTCATGTTTATTAGTGATGCTGTAAAACTCATAATGACTGTACGTTTTATTTTCGTTATATAAAAACGGGACTAATAATATTACATCATCGGATTGCTGAAAGCATTACATAAGATAATGGATTTGACAGTGTTGTCCATATAGAATGGGCATGAAAAATTCAAGGCCATGGTAAAACCCTGAATGGCTTCTGCTTAGTGTGACATTTGACACTAAAAGGAGGTTTGCATAAGTGGTACCAATCCTGAAAGATATCTTTTTCATGCTCAAGGCCAGGGTGGACTATAAAATCCCTCCTCTTACTGCAGTATCTTAGAGAGTGTTTTCTAAAAGAGAGGGACTCTTTTACTCCATGAGCATACAAGAACTGGATATAGAAATAGCCTATTTTTAAAAAATCCCTGTACTTTAAGTATGAATTCTGAGCAACTGCAGACAAAGAGAATTTCCTGCAATTAGAATGAAAATACAGAAGTTATGATACAAGGAAGTGACACTTCTAATTCAGATGCCCCATCATTTGCTCGCTTTTCAGTTATTCAACTAACATGGGAGAGAATAAGACATGGAAAAGGGATCAGCAAAAAGTGCAAAGCCCCTGCTTTTGCTACTCAAAGTGAGATTCCTGGATCAGCGGCATCAGTATCTCCTTGGAGCTTGTCAGAAATGCAGAATCTCAGGCTCTGCCCCCAGATCTACTGAATCAGATTGCGCACTTTAATACGGTCCCCAGGTGTCCAGTGGCACATTTCAGTTTGAGAAGCACAGGCCCCAAAAATGAAATAACAGAATCTGAAGGGGACCAGGGCAGGGGCCTTTTTCCTCAAGCAAGGCTGCTGAGGATTTCATTATCTGTAGTAAGATAAGACTTAATCTGTATATTATTTGGAGTTGGTGGGCTTTGCCTTTTATCCTTTTGGGGATACATTCCGAGGTAAAGGTACATTTTTGGTTTTTGCCACTGATAGATACTGGTTCAGATGGACCCCAAATCTTTAGTTTCCTGAGACAACTGGGCATATTGGGTGAGCAGTAGCCTAAACAGAAGGCTGCCCCATCCTAATGAAGTGCCACCCAGATACAACACAAGCTACAAAAGCACTTTGTAAATTATAAAAGACCATAAAAAATGTAGAGTAGGAATATCATTAAAGCGCTGTGAATTAGGAGGGAGACCTGTAAGGCAATGTGCTCTTCTTTGTCTAGGCTGACTTTATCGTCTGAGTACAGAAGCAAGCAATAGCGTCTGGCCATGAGGATTAAATAGCTAAGACATTGTCACTCTTGGTATTTGACACTGGAAGAGGAGGAAAATGGTTAAAATGTTTCTTTTTGATACATCCTCTCATAGTCTTCACCTCAAATATGATACTGTAGCCCATTTTTAATTGATAGAAAAATAGTTACCCTAGAAACGGAGGCATATAATTAATCAAAACACGTCAATAACTGAGCTGGGGATAGAACTCTACACAAAATACTGTGATTCCATTCCTAGTCTACCTAGAATTCAGCTCTTACTTACAGCAAAGTTCAGGTAACAGCCTTCAGACTGCCAACTAATGAAAAGCCTATCTTTTGCTTTATGATAAATATGAATAATATTAAGAACTGGTTTTCCTCAGCTGTAACCCATCTTAGAGTAGCTGTATCTCAACCATGGCCATAATGATGTGTGTTCATCACCTTTCATTTATTGAATCTCTTTCCTTTTGGTCCCAGAAGAAAGTTTAGGGAGTAAAATATTACGTATTAAAGAAAGTTCTCAGATTTAGTCTGGGTCCAGCTGCCTCTAACATTTAATACGGTAGTTTATAAACTCACTGTAATAAAGAATTGTTTTTTCTGTTTTAAAAATTTTCATAAGTCACAGACCAATATATTTGTAAAAATAGCAAAAATAAATTAAAAGAGAAATGCAATGAATAAAACAAGACATACAGTGTCCACTGATCAGGTATTTGGATATTACAGCAATATTAAATTGCAATAAAAGTTCTAACTTCTTATGTTCTTATTTTTAATATCTGCAGTCGCTCCATAGCAGTCTGATACGAAACAGTTTGCAGATGGGCACTGGTCTAGTGGATATGCCATGACTTACTATAATGCATACCTGTAACAAAGTGCTCATGCTACTCATTAACATTTACTGAGGGCTTTCTATGTATAGTCTTCACTGTTCTAAATCTGGTACATTAATTGCTTCTAATACAATCAAGTGAAGCTGACCCTATTAATAACTCCATTTACAGATGAGGAAACTGAGGCATACTGAAGGTCGCTTAGTTAAACCAACATTAAATGCAACTGTTTGCCTCCAGAGCTCATACTTAACACTCTGCACTCCACACTTCCTCTAAGTAGGTGTGGTTCAGGTTACATCTGAATGTTCCCCAGGAATATGTAATACATATTAGGGGACTGGTGATATAGCGTGGTAACCAAGAAAAGTTATTACACTCTGATATCTTTAAATAACATCCTGTGGGAACCAGACACCAGAATAGAGCTGCTATATAGTCACTGGAGCAACCCTTCACATTGATTGGAAAAATGAATTTTGGCACCCTCTTTTATTTTATTTATTTATTTATTTTTATTGTACTTTAGGTTCTGGGGTACGTGTGCAGATCATGCCGGATTGTTGCATAGGTACATACATGGCAAGGTGGTTTGCTGCCTCCATTCCACCGTAGCTTATACCTGACATTTCTCCCCATGTTATCCCTTCCCAACCTCCTCACCCTCTGCTGTCCCTCCCTTGGTCCCCCCAACAGACCCCAGTGTGTGATGTTCCCCTCCCTGTGCTCATGTGTTCTCATTGTTCAACACCTACCTATGAGTGAGAATATGTGGTATTTGGTTTTCTGTTCTTGGGTCAGTTTGCTGAGAATGATGGTCTCCAGATTCATCCATGTCCCTACAAAGGACATGAACTAATCATTTTTTATGGCTGCATAGTATTCCATGGTGTATATGTGGCACCCTCTTTTAACACAAACTAAAAAGGCGTTCAAAACTCAGAAAATGTCATACAAATGGCAACTTTAAAGTTCAATTATGACAGATACTAAAAAGGAACAAGGAGTATTTGGGGAACCAAAATAGCAAATAGCTAGGTCAGGCTCCAGGAAGAAGTGTCTGAGTGCCACTTGCCACCCTGTCACTACTCTCACTTGAGTTGTTGAGGGTCAAGGCCCTCTTACCTCTTGTTCCACAAGCACACTTTTTTCTCTTTCCCCAGGCTAGAACTTTGGTGTTCTCTGTCTTGCTTGAAATGGGAAGCCAGGCCATGGGCACTTGATGAAAAGCTTTCTTTTTGTGTGTGTGCCCTATGTTTTGAACATTGCTATGTTACAGAAAATGGATCTGGTTCCCCATGAAACGGACATTACATTGTCCATACTCCATACTGGGACTGCCTGAGTCTCTACCCTACTGTGTCCTTACATGGCAGAGCCAGCCCGTCTGAGGCCTCACCCTCCCGGGGCCTGCTTCATTGTCTCCAAAGCTGACAACAATGTCTCCTACCTACATCTCTTGCTGATAGACAAATTCCTGAAATACCTTTAAAGACCTTCACATCACCCTAACTGCTGCATTAAGGGAGGACAGCTGGTGGAGTAAATGAATAACAGATGGAATATAAATGGTACCACATGTCAGACTTAACCTCTTCAGTAAGAAGAGGGGCTCAAAACCAAAGCCTTTCCTATGCACTGAGGAGTAACAACAACTACAGCTACTGCCACAAATGGCTACTATGATTTTCTTTTTATACAAGTGATCACCGTAGACTGTTCTAGATTGAAAAGAGATACTCGTTTCTCATCAAAACACTTGTTTCATTCTTAAAATTTACCTTGGTGGGGCAAAATCATAGTCAGCTTTTCCTAAGCAGGGAGCAACGCTAACCAGCATGTCACGTGTTTCTAATTGTGGTCTGAACTGACTTGTGTACCTTCCCTGAACCAACAGTTGCTTTCAAAGAATCAATTTCTCTTTGTACAAATACTTCTTGGCTAAAAATGTGGAAGTTCTTATAAGCACTTATAAGTCCTTATTTTTCCTTCCATAGGGCATAGGCTCTGAATATTAGCTCTTCAAGTTTGTGGAAGAGTAGAGGGACAGAGAAAGACACCCAACACTTCAGGGCAGGATGGCATGTGCTGGGAGATGGAGAGGTTGTATGAGCTGTGGGAGCTCAGAGGCAAGTACAGATCATTATGTGTGATGGTGGGTGGGAAAGGCCTCATGAAGAAGTAGTACCAAACTGGAGTCTTGGTTCCAAATGTCAGCCTTCAATGGGAAGAGAGGCACAAAGAGGGCTTCCTAGAAGGTGATGGTAAAGATTAGTGGTGTACCAATTTGGGGGGGAATAGGCAAAAGTTACCCTTGACATTCCTTTAAAATTCTTTTAAATTATCCATGAAATACTATGAACACTGTAACTGTCGTCCACACTGAAATTTGAGATTCATTGGACCAGATTAAAAGAATAAATTAAAAGAAACTTAATGAAGTGATATCTGGCCATTTGTATTATTGGCTCTCCAGGAATTACCATGGACTCATAGCAAGAATTTTACTTTGTTCTTGCCCGTCTGCAAGGTTTACTTCATTATGCTCTAATATGAAGTGTCTATTATCCTGATGCATATGAAAAGACTTTTTGTTGTGAGGATTAAACAGTATATCAGAGCTGAAAGCCCCTAGCACAGAATCTACCGTGTGGTAAGAGCTAGGTTTAAAGCTTGATTAGTCCTACATAGCAGAATATTTTTGCAGAGTTGCAGAGAACTTGGCCCCCTGTTCTCTGCAATTTGTGTTGTGGACTCAGTGAAGAGCCATTACTCTCAAGCTCTTGGGCAATGTCTTGGGGAAATGATGTCTAAGTATGTGCATTATTGTCATTTCAGTACAGTTAGGTTCTAATGTGACTCTCATGATATCAAGATGGGAATTCTGGAATGACAGGTTGCAAAGGGCCTCGTAGTTGAAAAGGTTCTTTACAGGCTATGTTGCTTGAGTATACATTAGGGCCACACAATACATCAAATGTGTCTCTTTGCTGTAATCCATTTCTTTTATATTCATTGCATGGAATGTGGGATATAAACGGAATTCTGGAGCCACTCCAAGGAAGACAGATTACTGAAGTCATTTTTCTGTGAACAAGGTTGACTTATCCTATTTTCCCTTCATTCTCCCACATGTGCTATTGTTTTATTTCCTTACCTTGTTTGTGTCATCTCTTTTCACTTATATCAAAGTCAGATTCACACCTATTCAGTCGGTTTTGACTATAATTTAGCTTTCATTATCCCTTTCTGTTTTCAGGCCTGATTCTTAAAGCGAAGAGCAAACATAAAATCTCATAATCACAACCACCATCACCACCAAAATAATTAAAGAAACCCACAGCATTCATATAATTAAGCCAAAGGGTTGGGGAACCTTTAATCACACACTTTGTCTTAAACTTTTCTTACACAAACAACTTCTTTTTTCCCCCATAACTTTCATGGCTTTAGCTGAAGTTTACAGGCTGGATCTGGGGGACTGTAACCTTCCTCCTCTCTCCTCCACCCCAGGCCTGTGTTAGAACCTTTTCTCCTGTTTCCGCAGGTCTCCCCGTCTGCTTTTTGCCATCATCATCCTCTCTCACTATCTTTTTTTCATTTCTCCTATTTATCTCCCATTGCTGCTTTCTTTCTATAATTTCCATCCCTCAAAGTTTCCATCCCCAATTGAGGCCTGAGCCTAACCTCTTACTAAGACCACCTGTGACAAATTGCCCCTATTCTGATGGTGCCTGATTATAGCAGCTGCCCCCGTGCCAAACAGATTTGGCAAAAGCATGTTCTGGGTAATGATCACACCACTGCTCTGCTCAGCCAGTAACAGAGGTGCCCGGAGCTCACCCTCACCCTCCCCAGCTTCAGCTGGGCTCTGGCAGACAAACAGCTTGATGTTTAGGGCTAGATAGGGCTTTCACGGTATTGAAAGGTATAGATCTCTTCTCCAACCTGACACCTCCTTTTCAATTCATAATAGCTCTTGTACCCTTTTGCTTCTGCAGACTTAATTTAAAAAATA
Organism: Cacajao melanocephalus; assembly: GCA_963573385.1. Classification (NCBI taxonomy): domain Eukaryota; kingdom Metazoa; phylum Chordata; class Mammalia; order Primates; family Pitheciidae; genus Cacajao; species Cacajao melanocephalus. The sequence goes on along the minus strand of CAUYLG010069214.1, from coordinate 11,478 downwards.
TAAATGCTTTGTTTGACTGTCCTGTTATTTATTCTCTGTTGGTTTATTATTTAGATATAGACATTCTTTCTAAAAGAGGAGCAGGAAAAGTGTAAATGGGCTCACCTGGTGCTTCCAACAAAACTTACCCAATTTATTCAGTCATTTGGCACAAGAAAGGCTCTTGTGTGCTTCAGTTTTTCATTCTCTCTAGGATGCTAATTGTTTTTCTTTTGATAATCTTGTAGTTTTGGCCTGAAGTCTAAAATCTGGCCTACTGGGCTATGTGTCAGATTTCTAAATTTGATGACATCTGTTTTGAATTTTATCATCTTTAATTTTCTTTCAAGCTCTCTTCACTTATTCATTTCCCTTTTAATTGTAAGGATCAGACTTTGCTGTATGCTTTAGACAAAAGTGTAGACCTTTCTGCTTTGAGGGCAGAGATTAAAATGACTGAAGCTAAATGGTCACAATGAAGGCTATTCAAAGAAAAGATGCTGGGAGAGAAGCCTTAGCAACCATTCCAGAGAGTATGAGCCATTCAGACAAAAGGCTGGCTGTCCACACCAGGGTTTAGGGACTCCCACTGAATAATTGCAATCGATTGGAAGAAGATTGACAGTGAGGGTTGAACTGAGAGAAGTATTTTCAATTGACAGAAGCTGAGGTGGGTGATGATGGCAGTAGTGGTATGAGGTGAGTGGTGACCTTTTCATCTCTTTACATTTAATTTTACTCTTTGTTTCCTAAGCTCCTGCCCTCTCACCTCAGAAAAATAGTAAATAAAATATATTTTAAATGCATTCTCATACATGCAGACTCATATTTTCACAGTGGAATCTTATTTTTCCTTTCTATCTACATATCTCCTACATTCTTTTTTTCATGGGGAAATTGTTTATTGCTAATTGAGTTGGGCATTGATATGGTTAGACTTTGTGTCTCCATCCAAATATCATCTTAAATTATAATCCCCATAATCCCCACATGTCAAGGGAGAGACCAGGTAGAAATAAATAAATCATGAGGGAAGTTTCCCCATGCTGTTCTTGTGATAGCAAGTGAGTTCTCATGAGATCTGACGGCTTTATAAGGGGCTCTTCCTGCTTTGCTCGGCACTTCTTCTTGCTGCCCTGTAAAGGTGTCTTGCTTCCCCTTTGCTTTCTTCCATGATTGTAAGTTTCCTCAGGTCTTGCAGCCATGCCAAACTGTGAGTTAACTAAACCTCTTTTTTTTTTTTTTTAAATAAATTACCCAGTCTCAGGCAGTTCTTTATAGCAGTATGAAAATGGACTAATACAGGCCTACTTATTAAAAATGGATTTTCCTGTTAAGATGCCTAACGTAACACCTTTGTATAACATTTCCTTTCTCTTTATATAAACCTTTCCACATATATAATCTCAGAAATGTCAACTGGCCTCTTGAAACCTTGTGTCCATAGGACAATAGAGAATAGGTGAGCACTGGTTAGGACATGGGCTCAAACTTTCACTTATGGCACATGTCAGCCATGGCTGAGAGAAGACACACACAGTTCAGCTGTGCATACAGCATAGAATGGCTCCCTCAAATACCAGCCGCAGAGACTGTAAACCAAATTTCTGAAACTGCATCATTAAAATTGGCCAACAGCAACTTTGTGGCTGCCTATAAATGGCAAATCTTTTTCATGATGCTGGCCTTGACTCTCCTGGATGCTGCCATGTGTTTAGGTCATTGTTAGTTAACTAATGGGTCTATGAAACTATTTTTGAATGGTATACTTATATAGTAGTGATTCTTAAGTTGGGGAGGTTTTTGTTTCCTTAGGGACATTAGGCAAAACCTGGAGGCATTTTTGGTTGTCACAACTGAGAGGGGGTGCTGCTACTATCATCTAGTGGGTAGAGGTCTGCATTGCTGGTAAATATTCTATAATGCACATGGCAGCCTCACAACTGAAAATTATCTAGCCCAAATATCAATAATGCCAGGGTTGAGAAACCTTTGTAATAGGCATCTATATATCAAACCAGGTGACAACACATTTTTATATGCTCATTCAAACCCATTGTGTTGAAAGAAAAGAATATTTATGATGACTCCACTTCTGTGAATAGTTATTGACTCTGATGACACTATTGGTCAGATTATATTCTCTGTGTGTAGGGACTGAGTCCCTCCCAGTTGGCTCCCCTCCCGCGACCTCCTTTCTTGGTTATCAGCATCATCTCCATTTCTATGCAGTCACTCAAGCTAGATATCTCTGGGTGTTCATCCACTCCCCTCTTCTTACCCCACCTCCAATAGGTGATCAGTTCCTTATAATTTTGTGTTCTCTACTATAATCATCTGCCTTGACTTCTTAGGCTCTCATCATTTTGTCTATACCTCTCACTTTGTCTTTTGCCAGCTGGCTTCTCCAGCCAAATTAATTCAGTGCTTAATGATATTAGGTACTCCTGATTTACCTATTCATTTGGTGAAAATATTTGAGTGCTAACTATCTGTTAATTCCTGTGCTAACAGCTGTGGTCATTCTCTACATTAAAGTCTTTCTAAGCCTTCTTGTTTCTTACAGAACAAACTCTTGCTTCTCACACAGCATGTAAGGCCTCTGATAATCTGCCTCTGACCTAACTTTTCAACTTACTCTCCTACCCTACTGAACAAATTATCTTTCCTTAGTCTGAGCACATACTATATGTATTGTTGTATGTGCAATTTTTTTTTTCTATTTGTGGTGTCCTTTCTACTCTTATCTGGAGAATTTCCATTCATTCTGTGCAACTTGACCTAGTGTCTAGAGAAATGCCTGGCACATAGAAGATAATAAATAGGAAATAAACTTAAATTTTACCTTCTCTGTGAAATATTCGACTCCCTGGCTGCTGATCAGTGCATGCCTTTTTCTCCATAGCCCATTGTATGCACTTCTAGCACATCACATCCTCTGACTGTGACTCTTGAGGTTAAGGATAATATCTTATATCTCTTAGGACCTCCAGGCGCTACATCATGCTGAACATAAAGTGGACCCAAATGACTAAATGCTCACTTCTTTATCAAGATGGCTTCTTATGGAATTCTTGTCTCACACTGACATGGCTTGCATCATTTGTTATTCCAAAAAACCCACAGAATTTGGCAATAGTCGCAAACGGGGCCCACCCTCCTCCAAAACTGAGCACCTTCCATTGTCTATGATCTGAATTGTGGAGATGGGGTCGAGTCCCTCCTCTTTCACTTGTCATTGTGTTACATTGGGAAGGTATTTAACCAGTATCTCAGCCTCTGTTTCTTCTTCTGTAAAGTAGGAGTAAGTGACATCTGCCATGTAGAATGGTCATGAGGATCAAATGAAATTACATACTTAAAAGGCTTTTGTAACTTCTAAAGGTCGTAAAGCTTTTTCAGTTTCTCTCTATTCAAAACATAGAAAAATAAATAAAACCCCTCCCTCAACATTGCATGGCCTTGTATATTTTTTCCAAAGACAAGCTTCTTGAAAAGTCCAGTTTGTGCATTGTGTCCATTCTCTCTGTAACCCCCATCATTCTGTTTTCTGCCAGCCGCACCAATGGCAGCTTCCTCACCTCAATTGTCAATAATATCCTCATGGCCAACACTTATGCACACATCTGCTCTTCCTTCATTTGATCTGGCTCATCTGCCATTATACCCATGGCAGGGTATAATCAGTCCAGATTTCAAGAAGCTCACCCCGGCCCCAGTGCAGACATCCCCTGCCATGTACGAAGCTGCACAATTACTCCTCACTGCTTTGAGGGAAAAATTGGACTCCTTAGTCCACTCTGTTGAGCCCATCATCCTCTAGTCCCTGCCTACCACTTCATCAGCATCTCCTAATGTTATTTTCCTTGTAACATAACTCTAGTCATACAAAATGACTTCTGCTTCCAGAAAGTGCTGTTTCAAAATGCTGCCCAAAAGACACCCTGGTGCAATCTGGTTATCTTTGACTACTTGGTTCAAAATATCACTTCTTCAGGGAAACTTCTGATTTCAGCTTCCTACCTCTCTCCCTTTGATTTAAAAGTAGATACTCCGTCACTGTATTTTCCATGCCCCTTGACCCCATCTTGATAAGCATAACCTTTTGGCCATTCTGCCATTCTCCCATTATGCACTGAAATATTTATCTCTTATACTAGTCAGTGAGCTTCTTGAATGCAAGGGACATGTTATTATCTCTCTCTATATGTCTAGCTTCCTGGTACATAGTAAGCTATGTTAAATTATTCAGTATGACAACTTAAATTGTTAAATGCTTGTTGAGCAAATAAATGGGTGCTATAAAATATTATTTTTACTACATTCTTATTCTTTTATGTTATATTGTGAACCTTTTAAATCTATTGTTTTGTTACCTTCTGGGTTTCACATATTTAGAAGAAAGATTCTAGCAAGTGCCATGATTTATACAGATATTACTCTCTGTTGAGTTACAAGTTTTAGCTTCTTTTGGAAGTTAGAAAGGCTTAGTTGTCTGCGTTCCACCTCCACAGGTGCACAGTAGCTCCCTGAGGTACACAGAAACTCTTGCTCACCTGCTACTTCCAGCTTTGGTGTTTTCCAGTTGTCGGGTAAGGAGTTTAGCAATGGCGGTGAAGCTGTTGCTCATCCGGAAGATGTCTCTGCTCTGAGGGCCCAAGATTGAGGAGAAGGTGTCGGTGATGCTTTTAATCTCCAGCAGGAGAATATGGTGAAATGAATGCTCCATGTTGGCCAGTTGACTCACCAGGTATGTCAGGCAGCTCCTGGCTCTCTCCTGCCAAGAACAATGAAGAAAATTTATATTTTAAGAAAAAATCAGTCAGGCATGGTGGCTCATACCTGTAATCCCAGCACTTTGGCAGGCTGAGGCGGGTGGATGGCTTGGAACTCCTGGTTGAGGACAGGAGTATGCAACCAGCCTGGGCAACATGGTGAAAACCAATTTCAATAAAATATACAAAAAAATTAGCTTGGCATAGTGGCACACACCTATAATCCCAGCTACTTGGGAGGCTGAGGCATGAGAATCGCTTGAACCCAGGAAGTGGAGGGTGCCGTGCGTCAAGATCGTGCCTCTTGCACTCCAGCCTGGGTGACAGAGGGAGACTTGGTCTCAGAAAAAAAAAAGAAAGAAAAGAAAAAGAAAAAGAGAGTCCCATGAGCAGCAGATGATAATTCTATGGTAAGTTGACTCAGGAAGCTAGCTCAAGCTGATTAATCAGCTTCATTCATAGTTCCTCTGAATCTGCCTATTTGAGGTTTTAAATTTATTCCTGATTTCCAGGACAGACTAATAAGCAAACATTGTCATTAACCTATCTTTCCAGGTCAAAACCTTTCAATCATCATAAATGATTGAACCCCACACATGCACTTTTTGCAACTATGTGAACTGCTAACTCCATCTGCATGGGGCAGGTATGGTCCATGGTCTCAAAGTGAGCCTTGACGGTGGCACATACAACCCATCTGACTGTTGGGTGATAGCTGCATATTCCACTGGTGTGCAAGGTTGACTTCCTTGCTGCAGGTTTTCTCAATGACTTGTTAACTTTAAGCATCTTTCAGTGTATTACAGTTTTTATATGCTTGGCTGATTGAGTAGATTATATTGTCTAGCTGTAACCAACTAACTTTCGCAAGTCATTCAAGTTCCTTCAAAGAACGGAAGATTAAGAACAATGTGAATAATGTAGGCATGAGCAAATTAAAAAAGCTGACACATCTCTTATACCTATTAAAACTCCTCATTATCCATATTTTGAGGCAATGTGATCTAATCTGACATAACTGGAAGTTAGCCAAAAAATTCAAAATTCAAAACTATTAAAAAGGTTTTTTGAAATGTAGATTTATGTCCAGTAGAGATAATAATAATATACCATGAATAAATAACAATTTAAAATATGGCTTATTTCATCTTTAACTTCTCTTTTAAAATCTTATTTTTCTGTATGTCTAAAATTTTTTCTTGTTAGTGTACTGGAACATACGTATACATATAAATATATATTGAAGTTTGCTGCTCACAATCCTTCTAACCGATTGGTGTCTGGATCTAGATTACTCTCCTAGTTAGGAATTCTTATTTACCCTTTGTTCTAGCATTTGAAGCCTTAATTTACTTCAAGATGCAACTCTTCCAGTGGCTGTTTTTGGTGACTCCTTCTGTGTAAATTTTTACTGCATTATAGACTCTTCAAAAATCTTAAAATTTTCTTTTCTTTTAGTATCTTTTTGAGATAGTCGCACTCTGTTGACCAGGCAGGAGTGCAGAGGTGTGATCACGGCTCACGGCAGCCTTGACCTCCTGGGCTCAGGGGATCCTGCTACCTCAGTCACAGATCCTGTGTAGGTGCACCACAGGTGTGTGCCATGACACTTGGCTACTTTTTAAAATTTTTTTGTAGAGACAGGGCCTCACCATGTTGCCCAGGCTGATATTGAATTCCTCGGCTCAAGTAATTCTGCTGCCTTGGCCTCTCAAAGTGCTAGGATTATAGGCATGAACCACTGTGTCCAGCCAAAAATCTTTTTAGTACTTAATTGCCTTTGATTATTTGCTTATTCATGCTTTTATTTAATCACCAAATAGGTATGGCATGGCTATAATATGCTTTTACTAGACTCTAGATAACAAAGGTGAATGAAAGGATGTCTTTGCTTTTAAGAAACACACAATCCCCCGACCTTTTATTTATAATTTCCTAATGGTTACATGTGCCAGTCAAGTCTTCTAAAGGAGCTACTTTTCATTTATCAATCATCAACCAGGCACAAACTTGAGCCTGTGGATTCCACACCCAGTGTATGTGTCTCTGTTTACTGATTTTAAAAAACCTTATATGTCAAAATATGACCTTATAAATAAAGTATGTTGTTACAAAGGAATTCTGTGCTTTACAAGAAATATTTAATACAGAACCAATTTAAGTAGTCAAGTTCCCTCATTTTTCGTACTTGATTTTCAAATATTCTGTGTACAATTGCACCGGAACACATCTCTTGGGGGAAATGGGGTAGTTCTGCCATCAATCCCTTATTTATTTTTTAAACCCCACTAGGGCACAGCGCCCTATATGGGTATGCGAGACAGAGGCTTGTGCTTTCATGAGCTAGCTAGCTAGTCGAAGCTAAAGACATCTATTCATCAAAAAATAATGTTAGATGAATGAAAAATAAAGACTCCTGGAATAAGTTCCTGGAGTCCCTGTTTCATATTTTGGCTCATACAATTGCCAAGAATGCTCTTGGATCCAACAGTTTTTTGCAACATTGACTCATTTATTAATTCAAAGGCTCCATGTGTGAATTCATGATATGCGATGCATCAAGGGACATTTTCGATTCCCGATTTAAAGGTAAAAGCTGGATGTAGGGGGTCCCTACCATATGTCAGGCTCTGTTCTAGAAGTTAGGAACATGTCACTGAAGAAAAAGCACAAAAATGCCTGCCACAATAATGAGGCAGACAGACAATAAACAAAATACCTATGTAAAATATATAGTGTGTTAGATGGAGAAATGTGCCTCAAAGGAAAATGAAGCAGAAGGGGGAGCCAATGGCAAATAGTGTATTTAGGTCGCATCTCAGAGAGAAGGTAACATTTGAATTCCGCAAGGTTTTAGACTCTAAACTCAACATTCTCAGTAACCTTAGAAAACAATTATCATAAAATTTATCCTGCTTGATGTAGGGTGGTAGGAAGATACAGGAACTGAATTTTGTATACTGTTTGTCCTACTAAGATGTGATTTAAAATTTTAGGTAACTTCCTTACTTTCAGAAGTAGATTTTTCATTAGTATTTTTAAAAGCCATTTCACAGACATTTCATTTGCTTATGCAATAAATGTCCCCAGGATTTCATTAAGAATCCTTCTCACTGCGAAAATTTGTAAGCCCCCTTCTTTAAAGCATATGTCTTTTAAAAGGTGAAGGTCATTGTGTGGGTATTTGCTGAAATCAACATAATTCTGAATGATCTTCTGGCAGCCAAACTGAGCTGAAGGGAAAAATTAATCACAGTGCAGAAACAAGAAAAATTATAACTGCTCTGGAAGTAACGTATGAAACCAAGCCAACCTCACATCATTTGTTCTGAAACCTTGGAGCACATCCATGTACCTCAAAGGGGTAACAGATGTGATTTTGGATTAGAAAGTGTGATATTAGGGCAGGAAGGGGGTTAGGAGATTCTGATTTCTTTCTCAGCTTCATGATATTTTGTCTCTGGGGGCTAGTGACTGGATTTTCCTGCTTTCAGTCTTCCCATTGAGGGGATGGGGTCAGCACCTGTAAGACTTAATTGTGGGTCTGACCTTATCCCTGTTGACACAAATTCATTGTTTATTATTAAACAAAAATAGCTGACTCATCTTAGAGCAAGATGGCACTTGCTCTAAACACCAAGCATATTCTATATTCTCCTTAGGTATTTACTCACATAATCCTCCAAATAATGCTATAACATAAGTACTACAATCATTGCCACTTTTACAAGGAGGAAACTGAAGCACAGATAGAAGACTAACTTGCTCAAGGCCACATATGACCTCCCTGTTTCTAAATCTATACCCTCACTTGCTATATGGCCAGCTCCTCTCATCTAAAAAACTAAACCAACCCACACACTTATTTTTCTACTCCTTTTTCTTATATTTCATTCATCATCAGAGTTATGTATTTTTTCTTAATTATTTTTTACTTAGTTGTAGAAATATTATAAATAATCTGTAAATACAAAATAGATCAGTAATTTTCAAATCTTTTGGTTTTTAGGATCCCTTTACACTCTTAAAAATTATCAAAAATCCCAGAGTTTTTGTTATCTGGTTTATATCTATTAATATTGGCTATATTGGAAGTTAAAATAGACAATTTTTAAAATGTATATTTTCATTAAAAAATCACATTTTCCAAAACAAAAAATTTAGTGAGAAGATTGGTATTCCTCTATATTTTTGCGAATTTCTTTAGTAACTACTTAATAGATGACATCTAGATTCTCATATGTTTCTGTATTTGATCTGTTAAATCTGGCCTCATAAAGATATGAAGTTAGAAAAAAGAGGACTATTTTCAAAATACCCTTGATAATTGTGAATATTCTTCTTGGATACTATACCAGAACTCAACGAGTAGTAGTTTCTCAAAGGTTAGTTGTGATATGTGACATTAATTAACATTGTATCCTATTACATTAAAATCCACTGGTCTGCCTTGCACTTTGAATAAATCTTTTACCTGTGCATGACTTTAAAATATTAAGCACTGGTAACCTGGAAAAATACTGGTTCACTGAGTTAGGCATATCTTCCAAAGGTTGATGCATTTCATTACACAGTATAAAACACATTCAGCTCAGAGAAAAATTCACTATTTTCACCACTGATCTCATCAGAAAAGTCTTTTAAGTATTGAGAAACTTTCAAGTTTACAGTGGCAGGTATAGATTTTCCAAAACTCCAGTTTTCATTTGCAAGCTCAAATTGTATCACTGGCAACAAATACTAATATCAGTAGTTTTGCATGAAGTGAAAAGCTCACTTCATTAATTTTTTGGATAAGTCTACCAAATAGCCCCAAACGAAGAATCATAGATTGTTCATTAGTTGTTATTTCAAGTAAAAACTGTTCCCCACACACACACAAACTGAAAAAATGTGGCAATAAAGAGGCCAAAAAAACCAAATTGGTAGTTTGGCACATAGGCAAATAACACAAGAGGTTTTTTTTTTTTTTTTTTTTTTTTTTTTTTTTTTTTTTTAGATAACCACTGAATTTCTGTATTTCAATTAGCAGCATAAGTGCCAAGCCAATGCATCCTTCCCATTTAGCGGGAGGGAAACTTAACAAGATGTGTACTCAGGATTGAGATTTAATAAAATTAATAATTTCTACTGCTTCATCAAGTTAACTTAGCGGTTCGTAGAGGGAGGGAGTGGGGAAAAGAAAGGGAGAGGAGTGATTATTTTCCTTCCCAGAGGGAATTTGGAGAATGTCTGGAGACATTTTTGTCATGACTAGGAGAATGGGAGGGAGGGCTAGTGGTATCTGGTGGGTAGAGGCCAAACACTGCACAATGCATAAGACAGCCCCCACAGTCTAGAGTTGTTTGGTTCAAAATGTCAATATTGCCAAGGCTGAGAAACACTGACTTAGGTGAAACTGGCTTTTTTTCTTGTCCTGCAAATGTGTGGTGGGAAAGAATATGAGTATAAGTAGTTTGGTGCCACTGTCTTGGTTTGTGCTTAGGCACTTGCAGTTTTACCACCATTGCTTTGTTCTATTAATGCAAATGTCAACATAGTAAAAATGGTAAATGATGCCTTAGTACTATTGTAAAAATAGCTTTGACCTTACAGATCCCCTGAAAATGTCTTGGTCTCCATGGACCATGCTGAGTATTGATGAACTAGGATCAGGGGTCGAATAAACATTTTCTCTAAAGAAATGGACAGTAAATATTTTCAGCTTAGTGGGCCAGATGTCTCTTGTTGTGGGAAAAGAGCTAAAAGCAATAAGTAAATGAGTGGGTGTGGCTGAATTTGGCCCACAGGCAGTAATTTGTTAACTCCTAAACTAGATTATATGTTTGCAAAATTGCATTGGCCATATTGTTCACTTTTTATCAGTTATTTTGTTTTTTAATACTACTAAAATTTCATAAAGCTACTCTGTTACCTGTCAGATTAACAGAATACAACTCAGAAAATGGCCAAACATGAAAACGTGGGGGTCTGATAATAATAATAATAGTTTCCATTCACTAAGCATCCACTGTGTGTCTGGTACTTGACAAATGCTTTTTCACTTAATCTTCACAATGACCTTGCAAAATGAGTATCTAGATGAGGACACTGATGTTAAGAGGGACAGTAACTTCACTAAAGTTGCACAGGTATAGTCATAAGTGGAAAAGCCAATATTAAATCAAGATTCATCTGATTCCAGAGCTTGAATGTTTCCACATCACTAGGGCTGATGAAAACCATTTAGGGAAGCTTTGTAGGCTGCAGCCCCCCTTTCTGTACTCTACCCGTGGTAGACATTGCCAACTGATTGTAGCAGGAGCAGTCGCGGGAAACGGATCTCTTGAACACCGAACAAAGGAGGGAAGAGTTTATTCGGCCGGGAGACCAGGCAGTAATTTGTCCAAAACCCAGCTCATCTAACAAAGGAAGATTCTGCCTTTATAGGTTTATACTTTAGATGTTACACATGGAAGAATCTTAGGTTCATAGTTTTAGGACTCATGTGAAAAGGTTTTGGTTTACAGTTTCAGGAATCACATACGAAAGGGTTCCGGTTTACAGTTTTAGGACTCACATGTGAAAAGGTTTCTGGTTTGATCTTGTTTTAAGTAAAAATAGTGTCTTCCAGAGAGTTCCCCAAGACCAAGCGTTATTTTCAGGAAGGAGATTCAGGAGGCACCAGCTGGCCTGCTCTCTCTTTTATTGAGATGCACAGTGGATGACAGAGGGGGAGAAAATC
>CAUYLG010069213.1:0-27021 GCA_963573385.1 Cacajao melanocephalus | reverse complement strand
ATTAAGTTTCAATAGCGGACTCGATCAAGCAGAAGAAAGGATATCAGTGATTGAAGATCAACTCAATGAAATAAAATGAGAAGGCATGATTAAAGAAAAAAGGATGAAAGGAAATGACAAAGCCTCCAAGAAATATGGGATTACTTGCAAAGAACTAATCTACGTTTGATCGGTGTACCTGAATGTGACAGGGAGGATGAAACCAAGTTGGAAAACACTCTTCAGGATGTTATCCAGGAGAACATCCCCAACCTAGCAAGGCAGGCCAGCACTCAAATTCAGGAAATGCAGAGAAAACCACAAAGGTATTCCTCAAGAAGAGCAACCCCAAGGCATATAATTGTCAGATTCCTCAGGGTTGAAACAAAGGAAAAAATGCTAATAGCATCCAGAGAGAAAGGTTGGGTTACTCAAAAAGGGAAGCTCATCAGACTCACAGCTGATCTCTCAGGAGAAACCCTACAAGCAAGAAGAGAATGGGAGCCAATGTTCAACAACCTTAAAGAAAAGAAATTTCAACCCAGAATTTCATATCCAGCCAAACTAAGCTTCACAAGTGAAGGAGAAATAAAATCCTTTATGGACAAGCAATTGCTGAGAGATTTCATCACCACTAGGCCTGCCTTATAAGAGCTCCTGAAGGAAGCACTAAACATGGAAAGAAACAAGTACAGCCACTGCAAAAATGTACCAAATGGTAAAGACCATCGACACAATGAAGAAACTGCATCAACTAATGGGCAAAACAACCAGGTAATATTAAAATGGCAGGAACAAATTCACACATAACAATATTAACATTAAATGTAAACAGGCTAAATGCCCCAATCAAAAGACATAGACCAGCATATTGGATAAAAAGCCAAGACCCATCAGTGTGCTGTATTCAGGAGATCCATCTCATGTGCAAAGACACATATAGGCTCAAAATAAAGAGATGGAGCAAAATTTACCAAGCAAATGGAGAGGAAAAAAAAAAAAAAAACCAGAGGTTGCAATTCTAGTCTCTGGTAAAATGGACTTTAAACAAACAAAGATCAAAAGAGACAAAGAAGGGCATTACATAATGGTAAAAAGGATCAATGCAACAAGAAAAGCTAACTATCCTAAATATATGTGCACCCAATACAGGAACACCCATATACATAAAACAAGTTCTTAAGGACCTACAAAGGGACTTAGACTCCTACAGAATAATAGTGGGAGACTTTAACACTCCACTGTCAAGAAGATAGAAAATTACAAGGATATTCAGGACTTGAACTCAGATCTGGACCAAGCAGACCTAATAGACATCTGCAGAACTCTCCACCCCAAATCCACAGAATATACATTATTCTTAGCACCACATCACACTTACTCTAAAACTAATCACATAATTGGAAGTAAATCACCACTCAGCAAATGCAAAAGAACAGAAATCATAACAAACAGTCTCTCAGACTGCAGTGCAATGAAATTAAACTCAGGATTAAGAAACTCACTCAAAATTGCACAACTACATGGAAACTGAACAACCTGCTCCTGAATTACTACTGGATATATAATGAAATAAAGGCAGATATAAAGATGTTCTTTGAAACCAATAAGAACAAAGACAGTACATACCAGAATCTCTGGGACACATTTAAAGCAGTGTCAAGAGGGAAATCTGCAGCACCTAATGCCCAGATGAGGAGCTAGAAAAGATCTAAAATTGACACCCTATCATCAGAATTATAACAGCTAGATGAGCAAAATCAAACAAATTCAAGAGCTAGCAGAAGGCAAGAAATAAGTAAAATCAGAGCAGAACTGAAGGAGATAGAGACACAAAAATCCCTTCCAAAAATCAATGAATACAGGAGCTGATTGTTTGAAAAGATCAACAAAATAGATAGACAGTTAACCAGACTAATAAAAAAGAAAAGAGAGAAGAATTGAACAGATGCAATAAAAAATGATAAAGGGGACATCACCACTGGTTCCACAGAAATACAAACTACTGTTAGAGATTATTACAAAGAACTCTATGCACATAAACCAGTAAATCTAGATAAAAATGGATAAATTCCTGGAAACTTACATCCTCCCAAGACTAAACCAAGAAGAAGTTGAACACTTGAATAGATCAAAAACAAAGTCTGAAGTAGAGGCAGCAATTAATAGCCTACCAAGCAAAAAAAGTCCAGGACCCAATGGGTTCACAGTCAAATTCTACCAGATGTACAAAGAGGAACTGGTACCTTTCCTTCTGAAATTATGCCAAACAATACAAAATGAGAGACTCCTCCCTAATTCATTTTATGAGACCAACATCATCCTGATACCAAAACCTAGCAGAGATACAACTAAAAAAAAAAAAATTCAGGCCAGTATACATGACGAACATTGATGCAAAAATCTTCAATAAAATACTGGCAAACTGAATGCAACAGCACATCAAAAAGCTTATCCATCATGATCAAGTTGGCTTCATCTTGAAGATACAAGGCTGGTTCAACGTACGCAAATCTATAAATGTAATCCTTCACGTAAACAGAACCAATGACAAAAACCACATGATTATCTCAATAGATGCAGAGAAGGCCTTTGACAAAATTCAACAGGCTTTTATGCTAAAAACTCTTAATGAACTAGGTATCAATGGAACATATCTCAAAATAATAAAAGCTATTTATGACAAGCCCACAGCCAATATTATACTGAATGGACAAAAACTGGAAGCATTCCCTTTGAAAACTGGCACTAGACAAGGGTGCCCTGTCTCACCATTCCTATTCAACATAGTATTGGAAGTTCTAGCCAGAGAAATCAGGCAAGAAAAAGAAATAAAAGGCATTCAATTAGGAAAAGAGGAAGTCAAATAGTCTCTATTTGCAGACAACATATTTAGAAGACCTCTTCATCTCAGCCCAAAATCTCCTTAAGCTGATAAGCAACTTCAGCAAAGTCTCAGGACACAAAATCAATGTGCAGAAATCACAAGCATTTCTATATACCAATAACAGACTAAAAGAGACCCAAATCATGAGCGAACTCCCATTCACAATAGCTACAAAGAGAATAAAATACCTAGGAATACAGCTAATGAAGGACATGAAGGACCTCTTCAAGGTAAACTACAAACAACTGTTCAAGGTAATAAGAGAGGACACAAACAGATGGAAAAACATTTCATGCTTAGGAAGAATCAATATTGTCAAAATGGCCATACTGCCCAAAGTAATTTATAGATTCAATGCTATCCCCACCAAGCTACCATTGACCTTCTTCGCAGAACTGGAGAGACCCACGTTAAACTTCGTATGGAACCAAAAGAGACCCGGCATAGCCAGGACAATTCTAAGTAAAAAGAACGAAGCTGGAGGCATCACACTACCTTACTTCAAATTATACTACAAGGCTATAGTAATTAAAACAGTATGGTACTGGTACCAAAACAGAGATATAGACCAATGGAACAGAACAGAGGCCTCAGAAGTAACTCCACACATCTACAAACATCTGATCTTTGACAAACCTGACAAAAACAAGCAATGGAGAAAGGATTCCCTGTTTAATAAATGATGTTGGGAAAACTGGCTAGCCATCTGCAGAAAGCTATAACTGGACCCCTTCCTTTCACCTTACACAAAAATTAACTCCAGATATATTAAAGATTCAAATATAAGACCTAACACTATAAAAACCCTGGAAGAAAATCTCGGCAATACCATTCAGGACATAGGCATAGGCAAGGCCTTCATGACTAAAACACCAAAAGCAATGGCAACAAAAGCCAAAATAGACAGATGGGATCTATTTAAACTTAAGAGCTTCTATACAGAAAAAGAAACAATCATTAGAGTGAATCAGCAAACAACAGAGTGGGAAAAAATTTTTGCAATCTACTCATCTGACAAAGGGCTGATATCCAGAATCTACAAAGAACTTACAAAAATTTATGGGAAAAAATGAAACAACCCCATCAAAAAGTGGGCAAAGGATATGAACAGACACTTTTCAAAAGAAGACATTTGTGTGGCCAACAAACATGAAAAAAAGCTCATCATCACTGGTCATTAGAGAAATGCAAATCAAAACCTTATTGAGATATCCTCTCATGCCAGTTAGAATGGCCATAATTAAAATATCTAGAGACAACAGATGCTGGAGGGGATGTGGAGAAATAGGAATGCTTTTACACTGTCAGTGGTAGTGTAAATTAGTTCAGTCATTGTGGAGGACAGTGTGGCAATTCCTCCAGGATCTAGATACAGAAATATCATTTGACCCAGCAATCCCACTGCTGGGTATATACCCAAAGGATTATAAATCATTCTATTATAAAGACACATGCCCATGTATGTTCATTGCAGCACTGTTTACAATAGCCAAGACTTGTAACCCAAATCCCCATTAAAGACCGACTGCATAAAGAAAATGTGGCACTTGTACACCTTGGAATACTATGCAGCCATAAAAAAAGGATGAGTTCATATCCTTTGCAGGGTTCTGGATGAAGCTGTAAACCATCATTCTCAGCTAACAGAAAACCAAGCACCACATGTTCTCACAAGTGGGTGTTGAACAAGGAGAACACAGGAACACAGGGAGGGGAACATCACATACTGGGGTCTGTTTAGGGGTGGGGGGCTAGGGGAGGGATAGCAGGGAGTGGGGAGATTGAGGAGGGATAACATTAGGAGAAATACCTAATGTAGGTGATGGGGGAGCGGTGGATGCAGCAAAGCACCATGGCGTATTTATACCTATGTAACAATTCTGCAAGATCTGCACAGGTACCCTAGAACTTAAAGTAAAATTTCAAAAGAAAAAACAAAGAATCTATAGCTCTTCAACTCTTTCGATTGAGAATAGGCCTATTATAAAGACCAAATTGGTATGACACAGACAAATTTGGAGGCTTAGAGGTGTCTGTGTGACTCAAACTAATGTTTAAAACTGACTGAAAACAAGTAACCTTGATGAACCACTTCAAATACTTGAGTCCATAGTGAAAAAAGACCATAGAAGAGAAAATGTATGTGGTATAGCCTAACTTAAAATTGGCAACCTATATTCTGTGAGTTAAACTGTTTGTTTTTGTAAATAGTTTGTTGGACCACAGCCACACTCATTTATTTACGTATTTTCTCTGACTCTTTTTGCACAATCACGGCAAAGTAGAGTAAAACTACAGTGATAACATGGCCCACAAAGCCTGAAACATTTACTGTCTGTCCTGTAACAGATAATGTTTTCTTGGCCAAGCCTAACCTACCAACCAGGAAAAATGCTTTTAAATATGCACTCATTTTCTATACTTGGAAAAATGGAGATAAATGTTCTGCTTGGTGATGGCATTTGAGAATACTAACATTTACTATAAATTATTATATTTACCATGTAAGAGCAAAATAAATGTCTAGAGGAAATGAGGAGACAGGAGAGGAGAAGAAGTGATATAAGGAAAATAAAAGGTAAGCCAGGAAGAAGAGTGGAAGGAATGGGGCATACTTAGGAGCAGGGATAAACAGTGGCATCAGAATCTGGAGATACACAGTCCTTATCTCCATTTGCTTCTGATGGCCAGCTTTGGATTTTATCTTTGGGTTCTGTAAGACACACTATTACTGACCCAATGAGTTCCTCTTTACAAAAAAAAAGAAAACAGTTGAAGTCAGATTTTGCTTATGTGCAACTGAGAAATGCCTTATCAATTCAGGAAAAACAGCATATCTGATGACTCCAAGTGGAAGCAATACATGTAGCAATAGACTTTAAACCAATTTGGTGACACTGTTCACATTCTGGTTGCCAGAAATAGTACGTGAGACTTCCCATGAAGGACCAAAAGAATACTCAATACTGCTGTTGAGAATAAGCCCCTTTAAAAATGAAACTATGAGTTATGACTTAGCAGAGGACCACCACTTCTCTTTATGGGAAGAAATATTACATCTTTACATTAGATTGTTATACCTACAATTCACTATGCAAGTTTATGCTATTTATTTGCCTTGGAATTTTTATTGAAATTGATTAAAGTAGATTATCAGTAAGAGCTTCAATAATATACAGTTATGTTTGCTAACAAATTTCTATTTCTACTAGGAATTATTATGTCTGAATTTAGCAGATTAAAAATAAAGTTTACTTAATACCACCTTAAATGTGTAGGATAATTTTATTATATATACTTTTGCACATATTTATGACCTTCCTTTAGTTTGTTAATATATTTGGCAATTCAAAATCTGCAATCAAAATTTTACCTTTAATCCTAAAACGTTACCACTACACAGTAGAAAGTCATAAAACTAGTTAAATGAAAGTGAAACTGCCTCCTTGAGTTTATTCCATTTTATATAAAACACTGTAATAGGTATTTAGCTGGGCTAATGTAATAATTTCTGTGGGAACTGATTAAAACCCAAATTTAAAAAAAATGGCTTTGTTGTGTCTTTAAATTCAACTCAAATGACCAAGATATGAGTGCTCGCTATACATCAAACAATGTGCAATGTCATTGAAAAATAACAAGAAGAAATAAGACAGACTTCTGCTAAAATAGCACATTTGAGAAGGATCAGTCTACAAATAATCTAAATTATTTAATTTAAGACCATAGTATTAAATAAATTAAAGGGAGAAAAAGTATTGTAGAAATGAAAAGTCAGCTACGACACTTTCATTCAACTGGAACCTGAACATCCTAGAAATTGTGTTCATTTCCCTTTCATCCTTTGGTTTCCTAGTAATAGTCATCATAGTAATAGATGATCATATAATAATTTTTATATTATTCAGGCACTCCAGATACTTCAATGAAACAAGTATTTCTTCAACCTTTGGGAAAAAATGAATATCTAAAGGGAAAAAATGGAAAGATCTATGAATGTTAAGACAATCACCTTCTATGAGTTTGAAAATATATATATTAAATGCCCACCATTACGATAAATTATTTACTTATTTAAACCACGAAGTCTTTCTAATCCAAAAAATGCGGGTAATTTTCTTTGACTTTCACTTAAATATTTTGTTACTTGACTTTAATTCTTTTGTTCTCTTTAATACTGAGTGTGGCAGGTAGAATAATAATACACTTTTTCCGCAAAGATACCTGTGATCTGATCTCTGAAACCTATGAATATATTACCTTACATGGAAAAAAGAACTTTGGTGATTAAGATTAAAAATCTTAATAAAGGGAGATTATCCTGAATTATTCAGGTAGGCCAAATACAACCAAACAAATCCCTAAAAGTAGAAGAAGAAGAGAGAAGAGTGGGTCAGAGCCATGAGCCATGAGAAAAATTCAACCCACTGTTGCTGGCTTTGAAAATAAAGGAAGGGGACCATAAGTTTAAAAAAATGCATATAATATGTAGAAACCGGGAATAATAATCAGCTGACAACCATCAAGAAAACTGAGGCTTCAGTTCTACAATAACAAAGAAATGATTTTTTTTCTACAGCCTCTAATAAGAAACATATTCTTACTGACTCCTTGATTTTATCTGGGTGAAACCTGTGACCTGTGTCAGCCTTCTAACCTAGAGAACTGTAAGTTAATAAATGTATGGTGCTTCAAGTCACTGAAGTGATAATTTGTTACAGCAACAATAGGAAATGTATATATCTAGTCACTGATTCATGAATACTTTTTTTTCCATCTCAAACCAAATACCTCCTGATCAGCCTCTTCATCGAACTCTGGCAAACAAATCAAATCCTAAGTCAGATGTTTTAAAATATTTCTGTTAACATTTAAGTGAGCTGAAGGGAAGTTTCCATACACAGAGTGTTTTGATAACAGATTTAGTTACTTCTATAGCCCTGCCTACAGGGGCTAGTATATATTAGGTGGTAGGTAAACATTCTTGATTCCTTACATAATGACAATTATTAAACGAATATAAATTATTGAGGCTCATTCTAAGGTGCTCAGAGAACATAGTTGGCAGTCCCTGTGAACTAAAGCCTTGACCAGTCTTCACTAAAGTCTGGAACACAAATGAGGTGAAATGACAGGCCATTCTGGCCCCTATATGAAGCTGGTAGAAAATTCAAATTTATTCATTGATTACTACTCCCTACAACACTGCCAACACTGATCAATTGCTCTTGATTTATAATGTGAATTTCAGCTTCTGACTTTCACTATGGTGATTCTGCTCTCCATTAAGCTCCAAATATAGGACTTTTCTGCCTTTACTGCATTCAAGATTATTCACATTTTTTTGTAACCATCAAAGAGTAACTGAAATTTTCTCTTAAGATCAGGAACAAGGTAAGATATCCCCTCTACACTTCTATTCACCACTATACTGGAAGTTCTAGCTAATGTATTAAAACAAGAAAATGAAAGACATGCAGATTGGGAAGTAAGAAATAAAACTGTCTTTGTTTGCTGATATGGTTTGGCTAATGTCCCCATCTAATTCTCATCTTGAACTGTAGCTCCCATAATTTCTGCATGTTGTGGGAAAGACCCAGTGGGAGGTAATTGAATCATGGGACAGGTCTTTCCCATGCTGTTCTCATAATGGTGAATAAATCTCACAAAATCTGATGGTTTTATAAATAAGAGTACTCCTACACAAGCTCTCTTGCCCACCACCATGTAAGATGTGACTTTCCTTATCATTTGTCTTTTGCCGTGATTATGAGGCCTCCCCAGCCATGTGGAATTGTGATTCCATTAAACTTCTTTCCTTTATAAATTACCCAGTCTTGGGTACCTCTTTATTAGCAGCATGAGAACAGTCTAATACAATAAACTGGTACCAGGTAGTGGTGCACTGCTGTAAAGATACCCCAAAATGTGGGAGTAACTTTGGAACTGGGTAACAGGCAGAGGTTAAAACAATTTGGAGGGCTCAGAAGAAGACACGAAAATGTGTGAAAGTCTGTAACTTTCTAAAGACTTGGAGAGCTCAGAAGACAGGAAGATGTGGGATAGTTTGGAACTTCCTAGAGACTTATTGAATGGCTTTGACCAACATGCTGATAGTGATATGGACAATAAGATCGAAGCTGAGGTGATCTCAGATGGAAATGAGGGACTTGTTGGGAACTAGAAAAAAGGTGACTCATGTTATGCTTTAGCAAAGAGACTGACAGCTTTTTGCCCTTTCCCTAGAGATCTAGGGAATTTTGAATTTGAAAGAGATGATTTAGAGCCTCTGGTAGAAGAAATTTCTAAGTGACAAAGTGTTCAAGAGCAATCAGAGCTTAAAATTTTGGGAAACTTTAAGCCTGATGATGTAATAGAAAAAAAACCCTCATTTTCTGAGGAGAAATTCAAGCCTGCTGCAGAAATTTGCATAAGTAACAAAAACCCAAATGTTAATAATCAAAATGGGAAAAATATCTCCAAGGCATGTCAGAGATCTTTGCTGCAGCCCCACTCCCTGGAGGCCTAGGAAGAAAAAATGGTTTCCTTGACCAGGCCCAGGGCCCTCCTGCTGTATGTAACCTAGTGTCTTTGTGCCCTGAATCCCTGCCACTCCAGCCATGGATAAAAGGGTCTAAGGTACAATTCAGTCCATGGCTTTGGACAGTGCAAGTCCCAAGCTTTGGCAGCTTCCACGAGGTGTTGAGCCTACAGGTACACAGAAGTCAAGAATTGAGGTTTGGGAACTTTGCCTAGATTTCAGAGGATGTATGGAAATGTCTGGATGTCCAGGAAAAAATCTGCTGCAGAGGTGGAGACCTCATAAAGAACCTCTGCTAGGACAGTGAGGAAGGGAGATATGGGGTTGGAGCTCTCTGGGATACTGCCTAGTGGATCTGTGAGAAGAGGGCCACCATCCTCCAGAACCCAAAATGGTAGATCGACCAACAGCATGCACTGTGCATCTAGAAAAGCCACACACACTCAATCCCAGCCCATGAAACCATCTGGGAGAGGGGCTGTATCCTGCAAAGCCATGGGGTGGAGATGTCCAAGACCATGGGAATTCACCTCTTGCATCAGTGTGACCTGGATGTGAGACATGGAATTAAAGGAGATCACTTTGGACCTTTAAAATTTTACTGCCTCACTGGATTTCAGACTTGATAGTGTCTATATCATTATCAAAGGCTTTTAACCCCTTTGTTTTGGCCAATTTCTTCCACTTAGAATGTCTGTGTTTACCCAATACCTATAGCCCAGGAAGTAGTTAACTTGCATTTGATTGTACAAGCTCAAAGGTGGAAGGAAGTTGCTTTGTCTCAGATGGGACTTTGGACTGTAGACTTTAGAGTTAATGCTGAAATGAATTAAGACCTTGAAAGACTATTGGGAAGGCATGATTTATTTTGAATTGTGAGGACAAGACTTGGGAGGGCCCAGGGGTCAAATGATATGGTTTGGCTGTGTCCCTACCCAAATCTCATCTTGAATTATAGCTCCCATAATTTCTACAAGTCATGAGAGGGACCCAGTGTTAGGTATTCGAATCATGGAGTGAGTCTTTCCCATGCTGCTCTTGTGATAGTGAATAAGTCTCATGAGATCAAATGTTTTTATAAATAAGAGTTCCCCTGCACAAGCTCTCTTGCCTGCTGCTATATAAGACATGACTTTTCTCCTTATTTGCCTCCCACCATGATTGTGAGGTCTCCCCAGCCATGTCAAATCGTGACTTAATTAAATCTCTTTTTCTTTTCTTTTCTTTTTATTTTACTTTAAGTTCTGGGATACATGTGCAGAACATGCAGGTTTCTTATATAGGTATCCACGTGCCATGGTGGTTTGCTGCACCTATCAACCCATCATTTAGGTATTAAGCCCCTATGCATTAGGTATTTGTCCTAGTGTTCTCCCTCCCTTTGCCTCCCATTCCCTGACAGTCCGCAGTGTGTGATATTCCCCTCCCTATGACCATGTGTTCTCATTGTTCAACTTCCAGTTATGAGTGAGAACACGTGGTGTTTGATTTTCAATTCCTGTGTTTGTTTGCTGAGAATAATGGCTTCCGGCTTCATCCATATCCCTGAGAAGAACATGAACTCATTTTTTATGGCTGCATAGTACTCCATAAACATCTTTTCTGTGTAAATTACCCAGTCTGGGGTATGGCTTAATTAGCAGTGTGAGAAGAGACTAATATATTTGCATATGGTAATAATATTATCTATTCAGAAAATCTCAAAAAATAAAAACAACAAAAATTTCTGGAAAAAAGTGCATATATTAAGGTTGCAGGTTACAAAGTTCATATACAAAAGTCAAATGATTTTGTATACATCACCAATAACAAGAGAAATTTGAAATTAAGACCATGACTCTATTTACATTAGCACCAACAAAATTGAAATACCTACATATGTCTGACAAATTATCTAAAAGATCTATATCAGGAAAACAACAGAATGGTAATGAAAGAAATCAAAAATTCCTAAATAAATGGAGAGATATTCCATATTCATGGATAGAAAGATTCAGTATGGTTAATATAATCAAATTTTCCCAACTTGATCAATAGATTCAAAAAAATTCTAATAAAAATTCTGAAAAATTGTTTTAAACATATTGACAAATTTATTCTAGTTTATGTGAAAAGGCAAAAGATACAGAATAAACAACTCAAATTTGAAGAACAAGAACAAAGATGGAGCACTGACATCACCTGACTTCACAACTTACTATAAAGTGACAGAAGTCAAAATTAATGTGATATTGATGAAAGAAATGGAGTCTAGATCAATGAAACATAACAGGGCCCAGTAAGAGATCCACGTAATATATCCAACTGATCTTAGACAAAGGGGCAAAAGCTATCCAGTGAAGAAACTGTAGTCTTTTCAACAAATGATGCCGGAGCAACTGGACATATACGTGCAAAAAGAAATGTGGTCTAGTCACAGACTTTTTACTTTTCACAAAAAATTATTCATTCTGAATCATAGAAACAAATGTAAAGTTTAAGGCTATAAAACTTATAAAAGAGAATATAGGAATAAATCTAAGTGAGTCCGGGTTTGGCAATGAGATTTAAGATATAACAACGAAAAGCATAATACCCAAAATTTAACAGTTTGCCAAACATCCCTTCTTGTGAAGTTGGCATTTTGCAAGAACCCTTTGTCAGAAAATGAGTTGATTTGAGTTTTATGCTCCTACTTAAATTTTCCAAATGTTTTCATAAGGTGTTAATTTCTTGAGTAATTTTTAAAATGTCAATAGCTTGGGTAAACCAAATATATATATATATTGTCTTTAGCAAAGTTTAGATTGTTAGTGTGATGACACAGATTTGTGTTTTTAATTTTTGCATTTTAAAATTTTTGTATGATTTTTCATCTTTGTGTGTGTGTTTTGCATTGCTAAAGTAGTGTTTAATCTGAGGAAACAAATTATAGCCTGAGAATCAGGGGATGAAGATTTTAGTTGCAGATCTTTTATAATAATCACCCCTCAGTGGTAGTGTAGAAAAATATGTAAATTTGCTGTTTCAAGACTTTGAACTACTTCAAGAAGAGGAATAAAATTCAACAATGTTTTTAGTGCTTTCAGAGCTCTCAGAATGAGGAGTTTTTGGAAACAGGTTATAAGAGAATTCAAATATCCAGGGTTAGTACAGTAATATTACAATAGAATCCTTGGGTGGATACTTACTTTTATCTGGGGTAAGTTTATATTTTGTGTGGTGCTTACTCTTTTTTTTGATGGGGAGGGATGCAGCAGAAGAATTAATATACTAAATTCTGTTATGTTTTGCAATAATGAATTTGTTTAAGTAACAAGGCCGACCCTGTTTTCAGCAGCGTGACAGGGCATAGGTGGGGTGTGAGGGATGAAAGTTTGCTCTGGTCATCTCTATTTTACTGAATTTTGTTTACCCGTATAATTTTTATTTTACATTTTCAGTGGCAGGCATTTTTCATTAATGAAGATTATTGGTAGTGGATTTGATTCCAAAATACTCAGGTCTCACTGTGAAGAAGAGGTGGGCTGTGGGGTGATTCTTGTCTACTTAACCATGTGGTGCCTCTACCTTTCTGAAGATATTTTGCTCTCTTCTTAGGTTCTTAGGGCATTGCTGATTCTCTACTGAATCGATGATAAAAAATGCAGACCAGTGTTGTTCTTGGCTCTTATTTGGTGAGGTTTTTCTGAATTTTATATAGTGTTTTATTGGATTCCATCCTTTTACCCAAAAAAAAATGCTTCACTGTCTTCTGAACAGGCAGTACTCCTGTGGCTTGGTGTGTCGAATCATTTTGTTTTCCCCAACCTTGAAAATCCCTGCCAACATACATTAACATATACTCATGTTCCTACTCTGGCCTGGATGCCACTTGGTCCCTGAAGCCTTGCAGTGTCCTTTCTACTGCCCTTGCTTGGTTCTTCCTTATGGGTTCATAATTTGTATGTCTCTCTGCTCCTCACTAATTGTACACTGATAGGGTTTGGGTCTGTGTCCCCACCCAAATATTATGTCGAATTGTGATCCCTTGTGTTGAGGTGGATACTGGTGGGAAGTGATTGGATCTAGAAGGTGGTTTCTATGGTTTAGCACCATCCCCATAGTGCTTTCTCATGATAGAGTTCTAATGAGATCTGGTTGTTTAAGAGTGTGTAGCACTTTCCCCTTCACGCTCTCTTCCTCATGTCACCATGTAAAGATGGGCTTGCTTTCCTTTGCCTTCTGCCAAGATTGTAAGATTTCTGAGGCCTCCTCAGCCATGCTCCTGTACAGCCTGTGGAATCATGAGTCAATTAAACCTCTTTTATTTATAAAATATTCAGTCTCAGTTCTTTATAGTAATGTGAGAATAAACTGATACATACACCAATGAAAATTAAACATTATTCTCTTTAAATATACAAAGATCATATATTATTTATCTTCTATACATAATACATACTATTTAATTTTGTTTGTGTGTGTGTTTTATCTGGCACATGGATGTGTGATTACCAGCCAGAGGCCAGTCAATGCCCTGAGTTAGAATGTGTAGATTAAAGAAAGCTTTTAAAAGCTCACATTATATGACCTCACATTATCTGACCTCAAGGTTGTTAAGTGGATCATCTCATAATAATTAAAAACTCTCATTAGCAGCTTTAGATTTCTTGGTTAAAAACCTAAATAACCTCATTAAGTTTTAGGCATTCTTTCAAAGGGATTCTTGGTGAAAAGATCAGGAATTATTGTATTTTGTGCTTAGTGAAAATATTTTTAATTCATGTATATAAAAGTTATTGACATTTCTTTATTAAATGCAAAAGTTTTCTGTCAAATAAATAGCAGTTTTTCAACCTTGAGAAAAGTAATAAAATGAAAATGATATGCTGAAGTTTATTAAAATCAAAAACTTCTCCTTTGTGACAGAAACTTTTAGGGGATTTAAGAGAAAAGACAGAGCAGAACAAAATATTTGCAAGACATGTGTATGATAATTATTGCAAAATATACAAAGAACTCTTCAAACTTCTTTAGAATGGTTTAAAATGGCTTTTAAACCATTTTAAAACTAGAATTTTAAAATTTTAACATACACCTCACCAAAAAGATATACAGATGGCAAAAAAAAATGGCATGAATAAAATGCTCAACATTGAGGTCGTTATGGAATTGCAAATAAAAACAATAAAGATAAACCACTACCCACCTATTAGAATGGTTAATATTCAAAATACTGACAATTCTAAATGGTGGACAGAAAGTAGAACAACAGGAATTTCCATTCATTGCTGGCAGAATGCGATATGGTACAATCAATTTGAAAGACAGTCTGGCGTTTCCTTACAAAGCTAAATTTAGTGTTATCATTCAATCCGGGATTCATGTTCCTTGGTATTTAATCAGATGAGTTCAAAACTTTTGTCCACTCAAAAATCTTTACATAAAAATTTATAGAAATGTATTCACAACTGCCAGAATGTGGAGATAACAGAGATATTCTTCAATAGGGTAATAAGTATGTTAGCAGCAGGGAATTTGATCTGTCTGCAGGAAACTTGATTCTTGCCTCTTCAGAGGAAACAATTTGGCCAAGGGGTATAAGGCAGAGTGAGAGACTAAGGCAAGTTTTAAAAAAGGAGTCAAAGTGTATTAAGTTTTAGAGCAGGAATGAAAGAAAGTAAAGTACACTTGGAAGAGGGCTAAGCAGGTGGCTTAAGAGATCCAAGTATTCTGTCCTACCCTTGACTTAGGGTTTTCACACATTGACCTGGTTCTGAAGTTGACATTCTTTCTCCCTTGATTTTTCTCTAGGTCAAGCTATCTGCCTGTGCACTGGCCTGCCAGAACTTAGAAGGAGCCACACGCACAGTGTGTTTATCAAAATTGTGTGCATGCTTATTTGAGGCATTTTTCCTTAACCAGTCAAGGGTTCCTAGAGAAAGGTAATGTAACAGTTAAATTCTTCCATTTTGCATTTTAGTGCACATGCTTAACCTTGCTGACCCAACTCCTGTGCTCTTATCAGGAAGCTGCTAGTGTTTTCTGTCTTTTGGAAGACTTCCTTTCCTTGGAGTCAGTTGCAACCAATTATTTTAGAGAGACTGTTTAACAACTGTGTGACCATCACCTGATGGTTGCCTGACCTTCCTAGGGGGATTACTCTCCTGCCCTGCTCATATCTGCCTAACTACCTGCTTTAACAGATAAATAAACTGAATTGTGTTTCTTTTGGTAGAATGCTTTCTTGGTTAAATAAGGACATTCCAGAGAGTCCCTCCCTGAGCTTGAGGGTGGGTAGGAAGATAAATAAGACAAGTTTAGAGGGATCTTGATTCTGAGGCTTATTTTCAAGTCCCCTCAATCTTTGAAATCACTCAGTATGATCAAGTATCATACTTTGGAAATTATTTTTTCTACCCCAACATTCTCCTGTCTGAAACTTTCATGGATGTTTCTCAAATTAAAAGCTGAGTTGGTGTCTGTGGAGAGAATAATTGAGTTAACACATGAATGGCAAAGGATTTCTGGAAATAGGCCAGTACAATGAAACATTGTGTTTATTGTAAGAGACGGTGTTGTAGATAGTCTCTCAAATAGAAGAAAGACAAAGATTAATGTTTGGAACAGTCTATAAACCAGATTCCTTAGAACATGGAGGGCAGTCAGTTGAGGTACCTTGATGTTAGACTCATGGCATCTTCAGTTAAAGTTGAAGTAGACAGTGGAAATCTGACAGATTTTTCAGGTCTGTAAGTTTGTATGTCACAAGGTCATTTTTACATGAACTTTAGCTTGCAGGCTCTCAGGAAAAAAGATACAGTTTAATTAAGTCCAAATCAGAAAAAAAAAATGCAAACATTAGTTTGGAGCTTGTACCCAGGAAATAATTTAGGATTCAGTCTAATTGTTGTAGGAAAATAATAAAATCTCACAAAACAATGGACAGGGCTAGAATATAATAACAGATGTGCTATAGTTTTCTTCTGAAATGGAATTTTTTCCTCCAGTTGACCATTGTTTTAGCAAAGATAAATCATAGCAGAACTAATGTATTGGCAAAATAAGTTTTAGTCTTATTATACTTAGGCCTGATTATTTGTATAAAGTGCAGCAAGCACAATAATTGGCCATATAGGATATTTTTAAGTTGGCTTTGTTAATTTTTTCATAAATTTCAGATTTGACTTTTAAAAAACCTCTCACAACTAGGAAACCAAGCCACAGATTTACCATCAGACTGTGCTTGTAATACTTGTACAAATGGGTGTTCTCTTTTTAAAGTTCCCTAAATATTTTGAGGTTCCTCAGGCTCTCAGAAAGTAATGTTTGTTAAATTAAGTTTAGCCTACAGCTGCCTCCTTACGTATTTTAAGTTGGCCTAAAGATTTCCCTGTATACAGAGGACTGTGATCTAACTGAACATGTAAAGATACTGTAACCTACTCTTGTGCCAATCACTGAGTTTTGGCAAATCACAGGTGGCCAAATCAGGTTCAAATAAAGCAAATACCAATCTGGTTATTTCTGTACCTCATTTCCATTTTGTGTATGTCACTTCCCATTTTGTGTTCATAAATCTTCTTCCACAATGTGGCTGCATTGGTGTCTCTCTGAACCTACTTGGGCTTAGGAGACTTCCTGATTTGTGAATTGTTTCTTCGTTCAATTAAATTCTGTTAAATTTACATTGTCTAAGGTTTTACTTTTAACACATTCTTTACTTACTACTACTTCAGAAACCCTGTAAGAGAATCATATAGACAAGGTACCAGGCCAGTCTTTGTCTAAGTCTGTTGGCTTTATAAAATCCATCTCAATATCTCAAAGCAGTCTGGTAACATTTGAAAATACGACATTGCAGTGAAAGCCTTGGTAAAATAACTGATATTTCCAATGTGTTATGTTACAAAAGAAAACAGATTCCTATTGAACTTATGCAAATAACTATATTCCCATAAAATAAACATGTTTGTGAATAGTTTTCAAATTCTGAATAAATCAGGTAGGCAGAAAGAAAAATATTTCAATTTTGCTCACAAAAAATATGCTTTAGCCAATTTTTGTGAGCTATAAGTAGCTCAAAAGAAAACGAAAAAGTTTTCTTGACTCTGGAAAACAAAACATAAAAAGAATCAGCAATGTTTCAAGCTCAACATCATAAAAAGTCATTTCAGATGAGAAAGAAAAGTGGCACAGAGCAGACTGAGGAATGAGATGTATGCAAAATTTACCAGGGCCAGGAAGACATGAGCATGAGATTTCTGTCACATTCTGAACACACAGGCCTGGGGTTAATTGTTTCAAGGCATTCTTTTCATTTTCTGTAGTTTCAGACTAGCTAATTGATTACCAATTTTAAAAAATATATATTTTCTATTGTTTTAATTTTGTGGGAACATATTAGATGTATATATTTATGGGGTACATGAGATGTTTTGATATAGGCATGCAATTTGAATAAAGCACATCATGGAGAACGGGTTATCCATTTCCTGAAGCATTTGTCCTTTGAATTAAAAAGAATCTAATTGCACTCTTATATTTTAAAATGGACAACTAAGTTATTGTTGATGATAGGCTCCCTATTGTGCTATCAAATAGTATATGTTACTAATTCTTTCTATTTTCTTTATATCCATTAAATATCCCCACCTCCTTCCCAATCCCTAACTATCCTTCCCAGACTCTGGTAATCATCTTTTCACTCTCTATGTTCATGAATTCAATTTTTTTTTTATTTTTAGATCCCACAAATAAGTAAGAACATTCAATGTTTGTCTTTCCGTGCCTGGCTTATTTCACTTAACATATTGATCTTTAGTCCCTTCCATGTTGTTGCAAATGGCTGGATCTCATTCTTTATTGTGGCTGAATAGTACTCCATTGTGTATATGTCCCACGTTTTCTTAATCCAATCATCTGTTAATGGACACTTAGGTTGCTTTAAAATCTTAGCTATTGTAAACAGTGCTACAAAAAACACAGGAGTGCAAATATCTCTTCAGTATATTGATTTCCTATCTTTTGCGCATATACACAGAGATGGTATTGCTAGATTATGTGGTAGCTCTATTTTTAGTTTCTTGAGGAACTGCCAAACTGGACTGTATAGTGATTGTACTATGGTCAATCACCGTAATGCATGTGTATCATTGTTCACTCTTCTTGTCTGTCTTTTGGATATAAGCCATTTTAACTGGGATAAGATAAAATCCCATTGTACTTGTGATTTGCTTTTCTCTGATGTTCAGTGGTGTGGAGCACTTTTTCATAGGTTTGTTTGTCATTTGTATGTCTTCTTTTTATTGAAATATTTTTCTCATCTTTTGATCTGATTATTAGATTTTTTTGCTATAGAGTTATTTGAGTTCCTTACATATTCTGATTCTCAATCTCTTGTCAGATGTGTAGTTTGCAAATATTTTCTTCCACTCTATGGGTTATCTCTTTACCTTGTTGATTGTATCCTTTGCTGTGAAGAAACTTTTTAACTTGATGTTATTCCATTTGTCCATTTTTGCTATCATTTCCTGTGCTTCTGAGGTATTGCTCAAGAAATCTCTGCCAAAACCAATGTCTTGAAAAGTTTCCCTGAATTTTTCTTGTAGTAGTTTCATAGTTTGAGGTCTTAGATTTAAGACTTGATTCAATTTTGACTGCATTTTTGTATATGGTGAGAGATAGAGGTCTGGATTCCTTCTTTTCTAGTGAATATCCAGTTTTCCCAGCATCACTTGTTGAACAGACTGTCTTTTCCCCAGTATATATTTTTGGTACCTTTGTCAAAAGTGAGTTCACTGTAGGAGTGTGGATCTGCTTCTGGGTTCTCTATTCTGTTCCATTGGTCAATGTGTCTGTTATTTTTATCAGTCATCTGCTGTTTTGGTTACTATAGCTCTGTGGGATAATTTAAAGTCAAGTAATGTGATTCTTTCAGTTTTATTCATTTTGCTCAGAAGAGCTTTGGATATTCCAGTTTTTAGTGATCCCATATACATTATAGGGTTGTTTTTTCGATTTCTGTGAAGAATGTCATGTCATTGGTATTTTGATAAGGATCATATTCAATATTTAGATTGCTAGGGATAATATGGACATTTTAATAATTTTAATCATTTCAATCCATGAACGTAGAATACTTTTTTTATTTTATGGTGTACTCTTCAATTTCTTTCATCAGTGTTTATAGTTTACATTATAGAGATCTTTAACTTCTTTGGTTAAGTTAATTTCTAGGCATTTAATTTTATGTGTGACTATTTTGAATGGGATTATTTTTTTATTTCTTTTTCAGATTTCTCCATGTTGGAATATAGAAATGCTACTGAATTTTGTATGTTGATTTTGTATCCTATACCTTTACTGAATGTATTATTTCTAATATATTTTTGCAGAGACTTTAGAATTTTCCAAGTATAAGATAATATCACCTGTAAAAAAGGATAGTTTTACTTCTTCTTTTACAATTTGTATGCCCATAATATCTTTCTCTAGTTTTGCTCTAGCCAGAACTTCCATTACTGTGTTAAATAACAGTGGTGAGAGTGAGCATCCTTGTTTTCTTCCAGATCTTAGAGAAAAAGATTTCAGTGTTTCCTCATTCAGCATGATACTAGCTGTCTGTCATACATAGCTTTTACTGTGTTGTGGTATGTTCCTTCTATAACCAGTTTTTTGAGAGTTTTTATAATAAAGAAATACTGAATTTTATCAAATGCTTTTTCAGCATCAATTGAAATAATCACTTTTTAATTTTTTTAGTTATCATTATTCAATTTATTACTTTTTTAAAACTTTTTAAAATTTTTATTATTTTTTAAAATTATACTTTAAGTTCTAGGGTACATGTGGAGATAATGTAGGACTCTTACATAGGTATACACATGCCATGGTAGTTTGCTGCCTCCATCCCACTATCACCTACCTTAGGTATTTCTCCTAATGTTATTTCTCCCTAAACTCCCACCCCCTTCTATACCTCCCCTGAGTCCCCCAACCCCCAACAGGTGCTGGTGTGTGAGGTTCCCCTCCCTGTGTCCATGTGTTCTCATTGTTCAACACTCACTTATGAGTGAGAACATGTGGTGTTTGGTTTTCTGTTCTTGTGTCCGTTTGCTGAGAATGATGGTTTCCAGATTCATCCATGTCCCTACAAAGGACATGAACTCATCCTTTTTTATGGCTGCATAGTAATCCATGGTGTATATGTTCCACATTTTCTTTATCCAATCTATCATTGATGGGCATTTGGGTAGTCTTTGCTATTGTAAACAGTGCTGCAATGAACATACATGGGCATGTGTCTTTATAATAGAATGATTTATAATCCTTTGGGTATATACTCAGTAATGGGATTGCTGGGCCAAATGGTATTTCTGTATCTAGATCCTTGAGGAATCACCACACTGTCCTCCACAATGGTTGAACTAATTTACACTCCCACCAACAGTGTAAAAGCATTCCTATTTCTCCACATTCTCTCCAACATCTGTTCATTATTTTTAAATATGTTCCATCGATACCCAGTTTACTGAGAGTTTTTAGCATAAAGGGCTGTTGAATTTTGTCAAAGGCCTTCTCTGCATCTACTGAAATAATCATGTGGTTCTTTGTCTTTGGTTCTGTTTACGTGATGGATTACATTTATAGATTTGCATATGTTTAACCAACCTTGCATCCCCGGGATGAAGCTAACTTGATTGTGATGGATAATCTTTTTGATGTGCTGTTGGATTCAGTTTGCCAGTATTTTATTGAAGATTTTTGCATCAATGTTCATCACGGATAATGGCCTGAAATTTTCTTTTCTAGTTGTGTATTTGCCAGGTTTTGGTATCAGGATGATGTTGGTCTCATAAAATAAGTTAGGGAGGATTCCCTCATTTTGTATTATTTGGAGTAGTTTCGGAAGGAATAGTACTAGCTCCTCTTTGTACCTCTAGTAGAATTCAGCTGTGAACCCATCTGGTCCTGGACTTTTTTTGGTTGGTTGGCTAATTGCTGTCTCAGCTTTAGACTTTGTTATTTGTCTATTCAGGGATTCAACTTCTTCCTGGTTTAGTCTTGGGAGGGTGTTAAGTGTCCAGGAATTTATCCACTTTTTCTAGATTTACTGATTTATGTGTATAGAGTTCTTTGTAGTAATCTCTGATGGTAGTTTGTATTTCTGTGGAATCAGTGGTTATATCCACTTTATCATTTTTTATTGCATCTCTTCAATTCTTCTCTCTTTTCTTTTTTATTAGTCTGGCTAGTGGTCTATCTATTTTGTTGATCTTTTCAAAAAACCAGCTCCTGGATTCATTGATTTTTGGAAGGGATTTTTGTGTCTCTATCTCCTTCAATTCTGCTCTGATCTTAGTAATTTCTTGCCTTCTGCTAGTTTTTGAATTTGTTTGATGTTGCTCCTCTAGTTCTTTTAATTTTGAAGATAGAGTGTCAATTTTAGATCTTTCCTCCCTTCTCATGTGGGCATTTAATGCCGTAACTTTCCCTCTAGACACTGCTTTAAATGTGTCCCAGAGATTCTGATATGTTTTATCTTTGTTCTCATTGGTTTTGAACATCTTTATTTCTACCTTCATTTCATTATTTATCCAGTAGTAATTCAGGAGCAGGTTGTTCAGTTTCCATGTAGTTGTGCAATTTTGAGTGAGTTTCTTAATCTTGAGTTCTAATTTAATTGCACTGTGGTCTGAAAGACTGTTTGTTATGATTTCTGTTCTTTTGCATTTGCTGAGGAGTGATTTACTTCCAATTATGTGGCCAATTTTAGAGCAAGTGTGATGTGGTGCTGAAAAGAATTTATATTCTTTAGATTTGGGGTGGAGAGTTCTGCAGATGTCTATTGGGTCTGCTTCATCCAGATCTGAGTTCAAGTCCTGGATATTCTTGCTAATTTTCTGTCTCATTGATCTGTCTAATATTGACAGTGGAGTATTTAACTCTCCCAGTGTTATTGAGTGGGAGTCTAAGTCTTTTTGTGTAGGTCATTAAGAACTTGATTTATGTATCTGGGTGCTCCTGTATTGGGTGCATATATATTTAGGATAGTTAGCTCTTCTTGTTGCATTGATTCCTTTACCATTATGTAATGCCCTTGTCTCTTTTGATCTTTGTTGGTTTAAAGTCTGTTTTATCAGAGACTAGGAGTGCAACCCCTGTTTTTTTTTTTTTTTTTTTTTTGTCTCCGCTTGCTTGGTAAATCTTCTTCCATCCCTTTATTTTGAGCCTATACGTGTCTTTGCACATGAGATATGTCTCCTGAATACAACACACCAATGGGTCTTGACTCTTTACCCAATATGCCAGTCTGTGTCTTTCGACTGGAGCACTTAGCCCATTTGCATTTAATGTTAATATTGTTATATGTGAGTTTGATCCTGCCATTTTGATACTAGCTGATTGTTTTGCCTGTTAGGTGATGCAGGTTCTTCATTGTGTCAATGGTCTTTACCTTTTGGTATGTTTTTGCAGTGGCTGGTACTGGTTGTTTCTTTCCATGTTTAGTGCTTCCTTCAGGAACTCTTGCAAGGCAGGCCTGGTGATGACGAAATCTCTCAGCAGTTGCTTGTCCATAAAGGATTTTATTTCTCCTTCATTTGTGAAGCTTAGTTTGGCTGGATATGAAATTCTGGGTTGAAACTTCTTTGCTTTAAGGATGCTGAATATTGACCCCCACTTTCTACTGGCTTGTTGGGTTTCTGCTGAGAGATCCACTGTGAGTCTGATGGGCTTTCCTTTGTGAGTAACCCGACCTTTCTCTCTGGCTGCCCTTAGCATTTTTTTCCTTAATTTCAACCCTGGTAAATCTGACAATTAAGTGCCTTGGGGTTGCTCTTCTTGAGGAATATCTTTGTGGTATTCTCTGCATTTCCTGAATTTGAATGTTGGACTGCCTTGTTAGGTTGGGAACATTCTCCTGCATAATATCCTGAAGACTGTTTTCCAACTTGGTTTCATTCTCCACCTCACATTCAGATACACTGATCAAAAGTAGATTTGGCCTTTTCAAATAATCCCATATTTCTTGGAGGCTTTGTTCATTTCTTTTCCCTCTTTTTTCTCTAATCTTGCCTTCTCATTTTATTTCATTGAGTTGATCTTCAATCTCTGATATCCTTTCTTCTGCTTGATCAATTTGGGTACTGAAACTTGTGTATGCTTCACAAGATTCTCATGCTATGTTTTTCAGCTCCATCAAGTCATTTATGTTCTTCTGTAAGCTGGGTATTCTTGTTCGCATTTCATCTAGCCTATTTTCAAGGTTCTTTGTTTCTTTGCATTGGGTTAGAACATGCTCCTTTAGCTCAGAAAAGTTTATTATTACCTACATTCTGAAGCCTGCTTCTGTCAATTTGTCAAACTCACTCTCCATCCAGTTCCCTTGCTGGTGAGGAGTTGTGATCCCTTGAAGGAGGAGAGGTGTTGTGGTTTTTGGTGATTTCATCCTTTTTTCACTGGTTTCTTCCCATCTTCATGGATTTATCTATCTTTGGTCTTTGAACTTGGTAACTTTAGAGTGGGGTATCTGAGTGGATGTCGTTTCTGTTGATGTTGAAGTTTTTTCTTTCCGTTTTTTGGTTTTCCTTCTAACAGTCAGGCCCCTCTACTGCAGGATTATAGGAGGTCCACTCCAGACCCTGCTTGCCTAAGAATCACCCACAGGGGCTGCAGAACAGCAAGGAATGCTGCCTGTTCCTTCCTCTGGTAGTTTTTTCCCAGAAAGGTACCTGCCACATGTCAGCCAGAGTTCTCCTATATGAGGTGTCTCTTAGGAAAAACAGGGGTGAGGAAGCCACTTGAGGAAGCAACCTGTCCCTTATCAGAGCTCAAGTGCTATCTGGGAGCTCCATTGCTCCCTTCAGAGCTGCTGGGCAGGGATGTTTAAGTCTGCTGAAGTGGAACTCACAACTTCCCCTTTTCCCAGGTGCTCTTTCTTGGGAAGGTGGGGCTTTATTTATAGGTTCCTAATGGGCTGCTGCCTTTTCTTAGATATGCTCTGCCCAGCAAGAAGGGAGTCTAGTCACAGACTGCCTGCAGAGGCCTTGCTGAGCTGTCATGGACTCTGTCCTGCTGCTGTATAAACTTCCCTGCAATTTTGTTTACACAGGCAAGATTAGAACTGCCTCAGTAATGGTAGATGCCCCTCTCCCCATACCAAGCTTGACCATCCCAGGTTCAGCTCAAACTGCTGTGCTGGTTGTGAAAATCTCCCACAAGTGGATCTCAGCTTGCTAGTCTTTGTAGAAGTGAGACCCGCCGAGCCAGATCACTTGGCTCCCTGCCCTCAGCCCCCCTTTTTTAGGGGAATGAGTGGTTCTGTCTCATTGGCATTCCAGGCACCAGTTAAAATGGCTGCCCAGTTTTGTGCTGGAAACCTGTGGCACTGGTATTTTCGCACCAGCAAGAATCTTGTGGTCTGCAGGCTGTGAAGACCGTGGGAAAAGCACAGTATCTGAGCCAGAGTGCGCAAGTGTCTAGAACAGTCTTAATGGCCTCCCTTGGGTAGGAGGGAGAATTCTCCAGCCCCTTGCACTTCCTGGGTAAGGCAACACCCCACCCTGCCTTAGTTTGCCCTCCTTGGGTTACACCCACTGTCCTACCAGTACCATTGAGATGAACCTGGTACCTTGGTTGGAAGTGCAGAGATCACTCCCATTCTGCATTGCTTTTGCTGGGAACTGCACTCCAGAGCTGTTCCTATTTGGTTATCTTAATCCTATGATTTTCATTCTTCATTCTGTTGGTATGATATATCAAATTGATTGGTTTGCATATGTTGAACCATTCTTGCATTCTTGGGATAAACACAAATTGATCATAATGAATAATCATTCTAAAACTTGTTGAATTCAGTATTCTAGTATTTTGTTGAGAATCATTCATCAATATTCATTGGAGATATTGGCCTGTAGTGTTTTCTCTTTTCTTTCTTTCTTTCTTCTTTTTTTTTTTTCTTTTTTGGTGTATCTTTATCTGGTTTTAGTATCAGAGTACCGAATACCCAAGGCTTATTATGGCCTTGGAAAATAATTTTGGAAGTATTCCCTTCTGCTTTATTTTTTGGATTAGTTTGAGTAGGATAGATATTAATTCTATTTTCCCCATCTTTACTAAAAATACAAAAAGTAGCCAGGCATGGTGGTCCATGCCTATAGTCATAGCTTCTCAGGAAGCTGAGGCAGGAGAATTACTTGAGAATTACTTGGAGGTTGAGCGAGCTGAGATAGTGCTACTGCACTTCCGCCTGGGTGATAGAATGAGACTCCTTCTCAAAATAAATAAATATTTGGTAGAATTCAGCAGTGAAGCTGTCAGGTCCTGGGCTTTTCTTTACTGGGAGACTTTTTATTATGGCTTTGATCTCCTTACCAGTTATTGGTCAGTTCAGGTTTTGGATTTCTTTCTTGTTCTATCTTGGTATGTTGCATATATCTAGGAATTCATCCATTTCTTCTAGATTTTCCAATTTATTGGCATATAGTTGCTTAAAGTAGCCATGAATGATCCTTTGAATTTCTGCAGGTATCAGTTGTAATGCCTCCTTTTTCATTTGTTTTTATTTATTTTTTTTTTCTTAGTTAGTTTGGCTGTAGGTTTGTCAATTTTGCTTAAGTTTTTAAAAAATTAACTTTTTCAGTTGGGCACGGTGGCTCACACCTGTAATCCCAGCACTTTGGAAGTCCAAAGAGGGCAGATAACCTGAGGTCAGGAGTTCGAGATCAACCTGTCCAACATAGTGAAACTCTGTCTCTACAAAAATACAAAAATTAGCCAAACATGATGGCTGGTGCCTTCATCCCAGCTACTTGGGATGCAGAGGTGGAAAACTGCCTGAACTCAAGAGACAGAGGTTGCAGTGAGCTGAGGTTGCACCATTGCCTGGGTGACATAAAAGAAATTAACTTTTTATTTTATTGATCTTTAGGGTTTTTTTTCCTTCAATTTTATTTATTTCTGCTCTGATTTTTATTATTCCTGTTTTTTTCTACTAATTTTAGGTTTGTTTGCTCTTGTTTTTCTCATTCTTTAAGATTTATGATTAGATTGTTCATTTGAAGTTTTTCCTCTTTTTTGATGTAGGCACTTATAGCTATAACTTCCCTCTTAGTACTGCTTTCACTGTATCCCACAGGTTTTGGTATGTTGTGTTTCCATTATCATTTGTTTCAACAAATTCTTCAATTTTCTTTTTAATTTCTTCATTTAGTCATTCAAGAACAGATTGTTTAATTTCTATATATTTGTGACATTTCCAAAGTTTCTCCTGTTATTAATTTTTAGTTTTATTCCATTGAGTCAGAGAAGATATTTAAAATAATTTAAAAATTGTTTCTATTTTCAAAACCTGTTTTAAGACTTGTTTTTATAACCTCGTGTTGGGACTATTGTTGAGAATGATCCAAGTGCTAAGGAAAAGAATGTGTATTCTGCACCTCATTGCTGAGATGTTTTGCAAGAATATATTAGATCCATTTGGTCTACATTGCAGATTAAATCTGATGGGTCGAGGAGAGAGATCCAAGATGGCCGATTAACAACAGCTCAGGATTGTAGCTCCCAGTGAAAGCGCAGAGAGCGAGTGGACGCCGCACTTTCAGACGAATTTTTGTTGCCCACAGACTAGGAGATTCCCGGCGGAGGAGCC
>CAUYLG010069211.1:0-32432 GCA_963573385.1 Cacajao melanocephalus | reverse complement strand
TCTTTTTCTTTCTTTCAAAAAAATAAAAAAAAAAAAAGAAATATTCTTCTAAAAAAAAAAAAAAAGAATTTTAAAAAACCTCCAAGAAGTATGGTATTATGTAAAAGGCCAAATCTATGAATCATTATCATCCTTGAAATGGAGGGGGAGAAAGCAAACAACTTGGAAAACATATTTCAGGATATTGTCCATGAAAATTTCCCCAACCGTGCTAGAGAGATCAACAATCAAATACAGAGAACTCCTGCAAGATTCTACACAAGAAGATCATCCTGAAAATACATAACGGTCAGATCTTCTAAGGTACAAATGAAAGAAAGAATGTTAAGGCGGCTAGAGAGAAAGGGCAGATCACATACAAAGAGATCTCCATCAGGCTAACAGTGGACCTCTCAGTTGAAACCCTACAATCCAGAAGGGATTGGGGACCTTTATTCAACATTCTTAAAGAAAAAAATCCTTCAACCAAATATTTCCTATTCAGCCAAACTAAGCTTTGTCAGATAAGGAGAAATAAGATCTTTTTCAGATAGACAAATGTTGAGGTACTTTATTACCACCAGATCTGCCTTACAAGAGATCTTGAAAAGAATACTATATATAGAAAAGAAAGATTACTACTAGCTAATACAAAAAAAAAATGTTTAAATATGCAGATCAGGGACACTATTAAGCAACCACACAAACAAGCCAGCATAATAAGCAGCTATCAAGACAATGACAGGATGAAATCCACACATGTCCACACTAACTTTGAATGTGAATAGGCTAAATGCCCCACTTAAAAGGCACAGAGTGGCAAGCTAGATAAAGAAGTAAGACCCAATAGTATGCTATCTATCTTCAAGAGTCTTATCTCACATGTAAGGACGCCCATAGGTTCAAAATAAAGGGATGGAGGAAAATCTACCAAGCAAATAAAAAACAGAAAAAAGTAGTGTTGCAATCCTATTTTCAGACAAAACAGACTCTAAACCAACAAAGAGCAAACAAGACAAAAAGAGCATTACATAATGGTAAATGGTTCAATTCAACAGAAAGACACAACTATCCTAAATACATATGCACCCAACCCAGGAGCACCCAGATTCATAATGCAAGTTCTCAGAGATCCACAAAGATACATAGATTCCCACACAAAAACAGTGGGAGACTTCAACACTCCACTGACAGTATTAGACAGATTATCAAGGCAGAAAATTAACATGATATTCACTCTCTGAACTCAACATTGGACCAAATGGATTTGATAGACCTCTGTAAGAACTCTCCATCCAAAACCAGCAGAATATAATTATTTTCATGGCCACATGGCACATACTCTAAAATCAATCAAACAATTGGGCATACAACAATTCTCAACAGATACCGAAGACAGAAAATCATACCAAACACACACTCAAACTGCAATGTAATAGAAGAAAGACTAAGAAAATAAAAGTCAAGATGAAGAAAATCACTCAAAACTACGCAATTATCTGAAAATTAAACAGCATGTTCCTAAATGACTTTTGGGAAAACCAGGAAGTTAAGAAAAAAATCAAGAAGTGCTTTGAAAGTAATGAGAACAAACATATAACATACCAGAATTTTTGGCACACAACTAAGGGAGTGCTAACAGAGGAATTCATAGCACTAAATATCTATATCAAAAAGTTAGTTCTCAAATTAACAACCAAACGTCACAAATGAAAGCACTACAGAAACAAGAACAAATTATCTCCAAAGCTAGCAGAAAACAAGAAATAACCAAAATTGGAGCTGAACTGAAGGAAACTGCGACAGAAAAACCATGCAAATAATCAACAAATCCAGGACTTAGTTTTCTGAAAAACTTAATAAGATAGATAGCCTGCTAGCTAAAATACTTAGAGCATATCCAAATAAAAACAATTGGAAATGATAAAAGGAATGTTACCACTGACCCCACAAAAAATAAAAATAACCATCAGAAACTACTATGAACGCCTTTATGCACACAAACTAGAAAACCTAGAAGAGATGGATAAATTTCTGAATACATATATACCCTCTGAAGACTGAACCAGGAAGAAATGGATTCCCTGAACAGATCAATAATGAGCTCCAAAATTGAATCAGTAATAAATAGCCTACCATCCAAAAAAAAAAAAAGTCCAGGACAAGATGGATTCACAGCCAAACTCTACCACATGTACAAAGAAGAGCTGTTACCATTCCTACTGAAACTATTCCAAAATATTGAGGAGTAAGGACTCCTCCCTAACTTGTTGTAAGAGGGCAGCATCATCCCTATACCAAAACCTGGGAGAGACACAACCAGAAAAACAAACTTCAGGCCAATATCCCTGATGAACATTGATGAAAAAAATCCTCAACAATATACTTGGAAACCAAACCCAGCAGCACATCAAAAACTAAACCACTGCTATCAAGTAGGTTTCATCCCCAGGATGCAAGGTTAGTTAAACATACACAAATCAATAAATGTGATTCATGACATAAATATACCATTCATTTTATTTCAAGTGAATTCTATTTTCTTCCATGCTCACATCACCTTGATAAAAGCAATCCCTCTAAAACAGTGACAGAGAGCTCTTGCCTTAATTAAGTGAAAATAGATAAATTTTAAAAGCTTTTATCTGGGGAACATTTGGAGTTGTCTAACTGCTTTCATAGGTGTTGGCATCTTTTATCTTTAGCAGGCTCTGAATACAGATTCATCTCCTTTTCAGACCAGTTTGGTCTAAGATTCTGGAACCCTATATTGGGGTAGGGTGCAGTGTTCCATCTGTTATCGACAGGTTTTATGCCAAGAAGCTTATTTAACCTAACTTCTCACCCTGAGGCATTCATTTCTAAACAAGCGCAGAGCTACACTCTGGCCAAGAACCTTGAGTTCAATAGCTGGAAGCTAGAGGCTGATTGCAGCACCTTACATATAGCAGGAAGGGGGCAACGAAAAGGTTGGAGCTAAGGGAAAAGGAAATTCACAAATTTCATTTTTATGCCAGCAAACTTTACAGCATTAATGCAAACCATTTTGTTGAGGAATTTTGTTTTCATTTGCTGTCAAAGTTCACTCATCTCCTTTATTCACTTCTATATTCCATCAGTCATCATGTACTATTTATTTTACTCCTTTTGCATGTCTTAAGACAATTTACTTCTCAGCATCTCCACTACCATGACCTTTGTCTAAGCCAATACCACCTCTTGTCTAGACTAGTGCCATGGTCTCTAAGTTTACCTCCTGGTCTCCACTCCAAGCCCTTCCTATCTATTCTCTATACTTTCACAAGATTGGACTTTTAAAAACAGCAATTATGTAATGTCATGCCTCTACCCTTTCCCAGCCTCTGCCATACTTAACATCTTTCATTTACTTCTCATTGCTCTAGCACAAAAATAAATTTTCTTAATATAGCCTGTAGGCACAGCTTAGGCTCCTTCATGCCCACACCTGCAATATTGTCTTTGCACTAAGCTCCCCTGCAGTTTCTATACACCAATCACACTAACCTTGTGTGTATGTATGTGTGAATTTTCTAGGCTAACATCCCTACAATAAGGATTTTTCCATATTCTGCTGACTAAATAACTCCTCTGCAGCACCTTCAGCCCTATTTTTAAGTAAACTCCTTAGCGTTTTTATTATCTCAAATGTAATTTCCTCAGATAAGCCCTCTCTGACCCCTCAGACCATGCCAATTATATATTCTTTTATATATTCCCATAGCACATGTACCTTTCTCCATAGCATCTACCAGAGATTTTACTTTACATCTTTGTGTGTTTGAAGATTGATTACTCTTTCTCTCCACTACCAGATTGTAAGTTTCATAAAGGCAAAAGCTGTATCAATTTTACTTACCATTTTATCCCCAGATTCTAGTACACTACCTGGCACATAGTTGATGACTAGAATGAATGCCCTACTGGCTCATGTGACCTTGGACAAGTCACTTAACCTCTCTGTGTGGCAGTTTCTTCATCTGTAAAAGGTAGATGTAGAGGAGGACTAGTAAAATTAGCTTACTAATACATTAAGAGATGCAGAATGCTTGTGGAGGTGGTGTGATAAATGGAGATATGCCAGTTTCAGTTACTATGATCTTTTTAGAATGGTGCTGTCAGAGAATAGAAGATACTGCTTTTATGATCCAGAAAAGGAGTTCGCAGTTATTAAGCAATTACAGTGTTTCAGGCTCTATGCTTGGCACTTGATATGTGTTATTTCACTGAATCTTCTCATTTGAAAGCTTGCTGAGTCAATCTACTTGGGACATATAAAGAAAGCAATATGTCTCCCTTTCTCTTCCTACCTCTCTTTCAACATGATATCTGATTGAAATGCAGTCTAAAATGTCGGCAAGAATCACACTATGTTCTGGTGAGTAAGAAAATAACTAATCAAACCTTATAGCACTTCTTTCTGCATGTAACTCATATCAGTAGACTTGGTTATGGACCACTGTTCATATACCATTTTCAATGCTAAATTTAACTTCTACGTAATTCTTCTTTTTTCTGTCACCTTAGTTAATGAATTAATTTCCCTAAAATGTTTTTCAGGCCAGCCAATTCTCTCCTCATTTTACAGATGAGGGAACAAAAACAATGAGATTTCCTTAATGTCATAGCTGTGTCACAAACCACTCAATATAAAACACCTTGGGGATATCAACTTTTTAAAGTCCTTCCAGGACATCTACACTCAGCTGAGTGGCTCAATATCGTGATTCTCTGTGATGTCAGGAAGCAGATGTGGTAGCAACATGAATGGAGAAACTTAAGCTCAGACATTAATGAGCACTTTAGAACTTTTATTTCTCCTGGAATTAGTTACTGGTAGCTGTAACATTATGGTAAAACCATCCAGCATGACATATATAATAGAATGTACATTCGTGTCTCCTCCATGATTTAATTGTATTCATAAACAAGCCTTACTTCATTAGAACACCAAATTTCTCCATCAACCAGGAATAGAGAGCATTAAGTGGATATAAAATAGGTGGTAGAATGTGTCATAGTTTGTATTCGGGTTTAGTATTTTATTCTAATGGATTTTTT
The DNA here is from genome assembly GCA_963573385.1 of Cacajao melanocephalus. Classification (NCBI taxonomy): domain Eukaryota; kingdom Metazoa; phylum Chordata; class Mammalia; order Primates; family Pitheciidae; genus Cacajao; species Cacajao melanocephalus. The sequence continues at coordinate 27,374 of CAUYLG010069211.1, read as the reverse complement.
CTTTTAACCTATGGCAGAATAAATTAACAGGGAACTATGTACATAATTAATTTCTATTTTTTTTCTGACAGTTAAGATTTCCCCCTTTCTGGTCAAACAGAATGTTATGTTGCAATGGTAATATTGAGATGTTTGTGGAGTGGAAAGTGAGAGAAATCATGTTTTGAAATTTTGAAAACATGTTCATTTTTAAATTTTGAAAACATGAACATTTTGAAAAAGATGTTTAGCACTACAACTATTAAACTTACTGATCAACTTTTGTTTTGCTGGCTCCATATTTAGGCAGACATCATAGATCAAAAGATAGTTTCATATTAGAAATTGCATTGATCATTTACAAAAGCATAATTTTAAGACTATGTACTAGGCATACCTTACACCTACCACTTTTCTAGTTTTCTGTTGTAGACAATGACCACAGACTATCAGAATGGTACAATATCCTCAAAGATCAAAGAAGTAATATTGATCCCAGGAAAAATGATTTCAGACCTGTGCAATAGAGAATCCATAAATAAATCTAATCAGTTATAGCCAACTCATTTTTTTTATGAAGGTGCCAAGAACATACACTGAGGAAAGAACAGTCCCTTTAATACATGATGCTGGGAAAATTGGATATCTATATGCATAAGAATGAAGCTAGATCTCCCTCTTTTACCACACATAAAATCAACTCAAAGTAGACTCAAGACTTAAATGTAAGGCCTAAAATTATAAAACTATTAGAAGAAAACATCTGGGGAATACTACATAACATTGGTATGGGCAAACATTTTTTGGCCAAGACCTCAAAAGCCTGTGGCTTCAACATAATATCTGACTGAAATGCGGTCTAAATGCAATAAAAGCAAAAATAGACAAATGGGATTACATCAAGATGAAAAACTTCTGCACAGAAAATGAAACAACCAACAAAGTAGAGAAACAACCTATAGAATGGGAGAAAAATTTTATAAACTATCCATTTGGTAAGGGATTAATAACTAGAATATATAAGGAACACAACTCAATACCAAAATAAAAACCCTAAAGTAAGCCAATTAGAAAATGGACCAAAAAAAAAAAGTTATTTTCCAAAAGAAGATATACAAATTGCCAAGAAGTACATGAAAAAATGATTTACCATCATTAATCATTAGGGAAATGCAAATCAAAGTAACATTGAAATATCATATCACCCCGGCTAAAATAGCTATTATCAAAAAGAAAGTAACATGCTGGCAAGGATGTGGAGAAAGGGGAACTCTTATGTACTGTTGGTAGGAATGTAAATTAGTAGAGCCATTATGAAAAACAGTATAAAGACTCCTCTGAAAACTAAAAATAGAACTACTATGTGATTCAGCAATTCCACTATTGGGTATATATCCAAAAGAAAGGAAATAGTTATATAAATGAGATATCTGCACTCCCATGTTTATTGCAGCACTGTTCACAATAGCCAAAATATGTAATCAACTTAAGTGCCCATCAATGAATATGTATACAATGGAATGCTATTTGGCCATAAAAATAATGAAATTATGTCATTTGCAGCAACATGGTTGGAACTGGAGGTCACTATGTTAAGGGAAATAAGCCAGGCACAGAAATACTGCATGTGCTCACTCATAGGTGAAACTAAAAAAATTGGATCTCATGAAGGTATAGAGTAGAATAGCAATTACCACACAGGCTGTAAAGGGAAGAAAAAAGAGGGATGAAGAGATGTTGGTTAACGGGTACAAAAATACAGTTAGATAGAAGAAATACATTCTAGTATTTGATAGTACAGTAGGAAAATTACAGTTAACAATAATTTATTGTATGTTTTAAAATAACTAGACGAGAAGTATTGTCATGTTCCCAACACAAAATAAAGATAAATGTTTGAGGTGATGGATATTTCAATTACTCTTATTTGATCATTACATATTTTATATATGTATCAAAATAAAACATGTGCCCCCAAAATATGTACCACTATTTAATATTAACTTTTAGAAATTTTAAATTAAGAAACAAACATGATTTCATACATTTCATGAGATTCACAAAAAAAGCTTGTAGACTAAAGGAAAATTAAAGAATAACTTAAGTTGGGCCAAAAAAAGTAAACAGTTTTTGCTGGTGGGTTTGTTTATTTATTTATTTATTTGAGACAGGGTCTGGGACTGTCACCCAGGCTGGAGTGCAGTGGCCTGATCTCGTCTTACTGCAACCTCAACATCCTCTGCTCCAGTGATCCTTTCATGTCAGCTCTCCAAGTAGTTGGGATTAAGGCACACGCCACCATGCCCAGCTAATTTTCGCATTTTTTTGTAGAGATAAGGTTTCACCATGTTGCCCAGGCTAGTCTTGGACATCCTGAGCTCAAGTGATCTACCTGCCTTGGCCTCAGTGTGAGCCACCACATCCAGCAAGTAAACATTTTTATAGCCACTTTTCTCCATCATTTTGATTAGTTAAGCTTTTATATATATCCTTTTAATTGAGTTACTGAAAGTCAAATTCTTTTTTTAACACACCTATGCCTTCTTAGCAGAAAATCAAATTCTTATATATTGTCTTAGACACTTGTGATCTGAAAAGCCAATGTGAATTTTTGAATAAGAATTTTCTGTTAATCTCCAGCTTTGTTGAAAACCAATGGGCTTTCTTTCTGAGGAACAGAGAAGGAAAAATCAGTCTTTTCTCAATTCAAGGAACAATGATATGATAGTAAATTCAGAGTTACTGAATAAGATTTGAAAACATACAGCCAGCAAGATCACTTACATGTAATGCGTCTTCCTGCCCAAACAATTCTTAGGTCTCCCAGGTAGACCTAAGAATGAAACAGAAGGATGCACCATAGTTAACCCAGGGAACAGGGCATTGGGACCAGAACTGCAGCCTCTCTCTCCATGATCCAATAAGGCTATCAAATAGATTGTGACATTAGAATACTCCTAATCAGAAAAATAAGAAATAGATACATAATAATGGGCTAGCTTTGAAAATGAAATAAACCATGGAATACTATGCAGCCATTAAAAAAGGATGAGTTCACGTCCTTTGCAGGGATATGGTTAAAGCTGGAAACCAACATTCTCAGCAAATTGACACAAGAACAGAAAATCAGGTACCACATGTTCTCACTTATAAGTGGGTGTTGAACAATGAGAAGACATGGACACAAGGAGGAGAATATCACATACCAGGGCCTGTCAAGATGGTGGGGGGCTAGGGGAGGGATAGCAGTGGGTTGGGGTATAAGAGAGGAATAGCATTAGGAGAAACACCTAATGTAGATGATGAGGTGATGGATGCAGCAAATCACCATGGCACATGTATACCTATGTAACAAATCTGCATGTTCTGCACATGTACCCCAGAACTTAATGTATATTAAAAAAATAAGTCAAAAAAATGAGAATCACTTGACATGCTAGAAAAAAAGAAAATGTCTTCATTAAGAATTTTTATGTCATAAAGAAGAAAAATATTGATGTATAAAGTTAGGTGATAAAGATTTACTGTAAAGCTACATAGAGACATAGGGAAGCACAGGAAATAGTCTTAACAGAGGCTTGAAGCATCGTTCAGAATTCCACAATCAGAATCATCCAAGAAAATCTCCAGCATTTGAACAATTTTGGAAGACAGTATCTATTCCTTATTATTTTTGCTTCTACTGTATTTTACCATATGGTTCACATTCAAACTCTCTGTAAGAAAGGCTCTGTTTATGTCAGTTGGTCACTTTCCAATATAAAGTGTCCTTGACAGCGTTTTCTTGCCTGGACCACTACTATAATGCTAGCTAGCCTCAATCCCTCTTTTGATTAGGTATGCCCAAGTTAGCAGATGGACATCAAATTGAACACTATAATGAACAACCTGTGGCTATTTTTTTCAAAAGCATTGATTTAATCATAAAATAATTTGAGGCTTTGGGGCTTTAACAAGGAAGATACTTTTCTTGTATATTTATCATAATGGTTGATTAAGAGTATAAATATGGCGTTAGGAGAGCACAATATATTTTGACCTGAGCAAATTTCTAAAATACTATTTCAGAACAACAAAAACCAAATATTTTATGTCAGAAATATTATTTTCCTAGTTGCTACAATTACTTAAAAATTGTTAATTATAGGCACAATGTTTTACAGCACATTTCTAAAATTTATTCATCTTGCCTAACTGCAACTTGTACCTGCTACATAGCAACTATCGATTACCCTGTCTGTCTCCTCAGCCCTGGCAACCACCATTCTATTCTCTACTTCTATGAGTTTGACAATTTTTGACACCTCATATTAATGAAAATGTCTAACAAGCTACTTCCAGAAGTAAATCTTTGCATTTCATGAAAATACCAAGAGTTTTCTTGACAATATGGTCTCTTCTGCCTTAGCCTATGTTTTCTATCTCAGGTTACATGACCTCTCCCCAAAACTAAAAAAAAAAAAAATCAAAACAATATGGATTTACATTTTTAAAAGAACAGTATCATCACAATTGCTATCTATCTTTATTGCCTTTTTCTTCCTCTTTTCTCCTCTTGACTTTTTTCTAGGTGATCCTCAAATTGTGATTCAATAATTTCCATCTTTAGGTCTTTGAGGAATCGCCACACTGCCTTCCACAATGGCTGAACTAATTTACATGCTCACCAACACTGTCTAAGTGTTCCTTTTTCTCCACAGGCCATTATCCTTAGCAAACTAACACAGGAACGGAAAACCAAATAATGCACGTTCTCATTATAAGTGGGAGCTAACTAATGAGAACATATGGACACATAGAGGGGAACAACACACACTGTGACCTTTCAGAGGGTGGAGAGGGTAAGGAGGGAGAGGATCAGGAAAAATAACTAATGGATATTAGGCTTAATACCTGTGTGATAAAATAACCTGTGCCACAAACCCCATGTCACAAATTTACCTATGTAACAAATCTGCACTTGTACCCCTGAACTTAAAAGTTAAAAAAAAAAATTCCAGAAGCCTTCATGTTGCATTGATCCTCTAGAATTGGAATGATGTTTTTGATTGAATAAACATAATAAAGTGTTTGTTCAATTCAAGAGCATGTCATAACCTTCAATGGACTAAAACGTGTTGCACAATGTAGTGAGGCATCAATAATTACTCCAAAGCATATTCATACCATTTAAATGACTAAAATCTGACTATATTAGCAGCAGCAAGGACATAATAATTTTCTTGTTTTATGACAGATATTATTTATTATGAAACCAATGCCAACCTTAAACATATTGTCTATTTTAATCTAAAAGGCTTCTTTCAATGATTCCATTTCAATGACACCAAATTGATGTGCGTGACTATAGAAATGAAAGACACAAACATTAGAGAACTGATAAAAATTAAGAGTAGCAGGACAAAAACCTCATAAATTTCATTATTTGAGAGAATGTTTTAAAGAACAATGTCTGTGATAATAGCTCAGTAGTTACTATCAATCTCTTACACCTTAGGGAAAATTACATGTTAACTTCTTGTATCAAAGGAGGAAAAATTAAATACATTTAAAGCAATAAACAATTAGAGATGCAAAATTTTTATAATGAGCTTTGTGAAGATTAGGAAGCAATCATATGTTTTCAGTTTAGCAAAATCTTGCTGCTTTATTGGAAGCCAGAATGTACCTGACTCAAAAAAGAAATGGAGATGCACTTCATCTCCCCTATAAAGCCCTTACTGACCTGCCCCAGACAGTTCAGTATTTATTATCCATGCTCCTTGTAATGGTTAATTTTATGTGTCAGCTTGACTGAGCTATGGAATGCCTAGATAACTGATTAAAGATTATTTTGGGGTGGCTGTGGGGATATTTCTGGGAGAGATCAGCATTCATTTGAATTGGTGGACAGAGTTAAGCAGAATGTCCTTCCCAGTGTGGGTGGGCTTCATCCAATGTACTGAGGGCCAGAATTGAACAAAATGCAGAGGAAGGTTGAATTAACTCTGCCTGATGACTACAGGTGAAACATTGCTTTTCTGCCCTCAGTGCTCCTGATTCTTAGGCCTTTAGACCTGGACTGGAATCTATACCACTGGCAGTCCAGCTCTCAGGCCTTTAAACTACACCACAAGGTTTCCTGGGTCTCCAGCTTGCAGACAACAGATTGCAGACTGGGGGCCTTCTCAGGCTCCATAATCAGATGAACCAATACCTTATAATAATTATCTTTATATTATATATATATAATTATGACGATCTTCATATATATATATAGTACATATAAGGTTTACATATATAAATTTTATATATAAACTATATAAAGTTAGTATATATACAAAGACAATTTATGTATAAACTTTACATATATTATCTTTATATATATACAACTATAGTTATAACTATTTTCATATATAGAGAATATATATAAAGATATGCTATATAAATACTTTAGAATAACTATCTTTATATAAAGATAGCATATATATAACAATACTTATTATAAGGTATTGGCTTATCTGATTATGAGTATAAATAGATGATAGATAAATAGACAGATAGATCTCGTACTAGTTCTGCTTTTCTGCAGAATCATGAGTAATACAATCTCAAAAATCTTCTTATGCACTCATATAGCAATAGCTATTATGTGGTACCATATTTGATTCACCAATATATTCTTAGCACCTAGCATACTAGCACATAGTTATGTTTAATATAAGTGCTCTAGACCCAGTAAGATAAAGGAAGCCTCACAAATACACTTTTAACTTTTAAGTCTACTCCTTCTCTTCCATCTTCTGTATTTGTGTGTGTATGTGTATTGATTTTCTTTTCTAGTTTAATTTGATGGGACACTATAGAGGGCTGGTTTGTCTACATAAAATAACAAAGGTGAAGCGTAATTGTCAATGGTTGATAAACAACAACAAATATCCGCATCTCACACAAACATAGGGTAAAAAGCAATCTGCCACATTCTTCCTTTTTTCAAAAGAAAAGGAGGTCTATCTTTCTTTCAGAGGCTAAGTATTCACATCAGTCTCATGATTATATTCCGTGTAGCCCCCAGGAGATCCTTCTTCTTAGTCTACAATCATGATCAAGGACCCCATTTTATTTTTGTAAAATTCTCTTTTAACCTAAGGTATTTCTCAAGCTACTACTATTTCTCTCCTTGTTTCATCACCATAAATGTCTTAAGAAAGTGGTCTGCACTTCCGGAACCCCCACACTCTACAAAAAGCAATCAATGTCTTAATGTCACCAATGATCTAAGGGCAATAGTATTAATCTATATCATATTCGTGCTTAGGACTTAAGATTCAACAGACATTTCCAACATAAAACCCCTCAAATCCTGATACATTATCTTTATATTCAGATATGCTCTTTCTCCTTCATTCTGTTTCAGTGGTATCCTATTTTTTGTTCAAATAAGCTAGAAAAACTTCATTTGTAATGATAAATTCAATAATAGACTACTACTCTTCAAATTGTATAGAGACATTTTCCCACTAAATAAACATTTTTCTGCTGAAAGGGAAACTTGAAAGAATTTATTTTTGCCTAGATAAGACATTGTAGTGGTTGGCTATTGTATACACTTCAACTGGGCAGCTCAAAAAAAAACCCATACTTCCTTCTCTGTCATGATGAGAAAACAGCAAATCTAAATTAACCATTGCATGGCAAATTTTTCTATATGATGGAAACAAAAAAATATGGAGGTGAAAAATACTTTATAGAGTGCTCCCTAAACAATTTGCAATTGTAAGTCATGTTGCTATCAACGTGAGAATGAATAAGCCCAATATGGTATATCTACACAAAGAAATACTGCTCAGCAATGAAAAGGGACAAAAAATGAATGTGTGCAAAAATACAGTTAATTTTCAAAAACATTATGGTAAATGAAAGAATACATACAAAAAAATTGAAATGTATAATTTCATTTAAGTGATATCCTAAAGTAAATCAAATATGCAAGGTAAATCAAATATGCAATGAACAACAACAAATAAATTAGTACAATACTGCCTCAGGTAGGGTTCATAGCATGGTCAGAATGAAAAAGTACAAAAGGAAAATTTGAGGGATTATAGTAATGCTCTATATCTGGACACATTTTTAAATACATAGTTGTACACATTTGCCAATGCATGCTATAGAATAGCACTTCACCTTAAAAAGGAAAAAAAAATAACAAAAAATAAAGCATTGAAATCTAATTAAATATATGCAGACTGAAGTATTTAGGGGAGAGTGTACCAACGTCTGCCACATAGCTTGAAAGGATTCAGATTATAAGATTAAGTATGGGTATACAGAATGATAAATAGAGGAAAAGATGTGTGATAAAACCTGAGAGTAAATTATAGATGCTGAGTGTTAGAAATATGAGTGTTCACTCTACAAGTCTTTTGACATTTCTGTATGTTTGAAATGCTTTGTATTAAAATATTGAAATATTTAAAAAATCAGCCTATGATTTTATTTTGGATATATACTTGGAACATTTAATAACTAATATTAATATAATCACTTGTTACATCTTTTGAAGTGCCATAATTTTGAAGTGTTGTTTTCCTTAAAATGCCTTCTTTCTATTTGAATATATAGTGAAATAAGATCAGCTTCATATGCTAAATATATAAATATAAAGAATTCTATGCTTCACTGTGCCAGTTGCAATATGTCTTTTTTTTTCACTACATGAATTGGGACTCTTTTTCATTGTTATAGATAACCAAATCTTTTTTAGGATCGTGTCTAATTCCCCACTGTCATCCCTCCCCAAACTTAGGACCAAACAAAAAGAGAACTGGATTATTGCCAATATCTTTCTTTGTAAGTTTCCTTTAGCACTATCCATGAGATTTTTACTAGGAGTACTTCACCTCCTTACATGACCAGTTTTACTCCTTGGCCTTTCTCGCTGGTTAGTTTGTATTCCCTTAAATAATAATAATTGCTATTATCAATATGGATAATATTCATTAAGGACTTCCGATGTGCCAAGCAATGTCCAAGTAGTTTACATGTTTTATCTAATTTAATCTTTACTATGCTGGGAGACAATGTGGATTTTTATTTCCATATGTTACTATTTTCCTTCTGCCAAAAAAACTTCCATTAACATTTGTTATAGTCCATATCTGCTGCTTATTAATTCTTTCAGATTTGTACCTAAAAATGTCTTCATTATACCTTCATTTTTAAAGATATTTTAGTAGGTATAGAATAACATATACAATTAAAGAAAAATACTTGTAATTTTTCAAAAGTTTTAGTAAAAATGATTTTTATTTTTTGTTGCTGTAAGATTAACCTGAGATCTATCTTTTAAACAAATTTTTAAGTGTATAATACTTTAAAATTGTTAATTACAGGCGCAATGTTTTACAGCACATTTCTAGAACTTATTCATCTTGCCTAACTGAAACTTGTACCCACTAAATAGCAACTCTCAATTACCCCATCACTTCAGCCCTGGTGACCACCATTCTAGTCTCTATTTTTATGAGTTTGGCAATTTTTGACACCTCATATTAGTAGAATCATACAGTATTTGTCCTTCTATGATCAGCGTACTTTGCTTAGTATAATGTTCTCAAGGTTCATCCATGTTTTTGCCTTATTCCATACTTTCTCTTACCTGGAGAACATTTCTTCTTCCTTTCCTCCAATGTCTATGCACTATTTCCTTCACAGTCCTCTTTTCCAAAGAAATCTGCCTTAACCTAACCTATAGTCAACATAAATTATTCAGGATTTATAAGAAAATTAATTACATTCATAGAGTAGCAAACATAAGACAAGTCCTTAGAAAAAATTTAGTCCAGTGGCTTTAAAATTTATATTAGGCATTGTATTAGTCAGGGTTTTCCAGAGAAACAGAATAAATAGGATGTGTATATATACATGAAGAGCTTTATTTTAAGGAATTGACTCATGTGATTATGGAAGCTGGACAGTCCAAATCTCCACAGCGTGAAACAGCAGGCTGGAGATCCAGGGTACATGATGCTTCAGATGATGTCTTTGGGCAGTATGCTGAAGAAGACCCTTTTGCTTGGGGAGGCCAGGCCTTTCATTCTATTCAGTCCTTCAACTGATTGGATGAAGCCCATCCACATTTTGGAGGGTAATCCATTTACTCAAAGTTCACCAGTGTAAATTTATTTATTTTTATTTTATGTTTCAGTGTTTGCTCTCTATATTTTCCATTGTTTTATTAGAGTGGTTGTACCTGGCTCAAAAGAAATGACATTTTATCACTCTTGATACATATAATGAATATGACCATTTTTTATTTTGCCAACTCGATAGGTGAAAAATAGCACTTCATTATATTTTCTTTGATAATAGCCAAGAATGCACATCTCTTGAGTATGGCTCTTCTTCATAGAAAAAGAAAAATTTTTTAAAACCTGTAAGCAGTTCCAATAGAACCCATTTCATTTTCTGTGTTTAGTTTTCTCATAGACCAATGTGTTTACCTTGGGCATAAAATTTTTGCCTGTAAATCTGCAAACAGACACACTAATAATAGATATTTTCTTTTGTCTGTGTGTGTATTAAATATCTTTTTATTCTTTTTATTTTAAAAATATTTTAACTTTTAGGTTTAGGGGTATATGTGCAGGTTTGTTATATAGGTCAACTCATGACTTGGGGATCTGATGTACAGATGGGTAGGCCCCAGTGTCTGTTCTTCTCTCTGTTCATATGTTTTCGTTATTTAGGTCCCTCTTATAAGTGAGAACATGCAGTATTTGCTTTTCCGTTTCTGCATTAGTTTGCTAAGGAGATGGCCTCCAGCTCCATCCATGTCCCTGCAAAGAACATGATCTCATTCTTTTTTGTAGCTACATAGTATTCCGTGGTGTATATGTAACACATTTTCTTTATCCAATCTACTATTGATGGGGATTTAGGTTGATTCCATGTCTTTGCTATTGTGAATAGTGCTGCAATAAACATACATGCTCATGTATCTTTGCGGTAGAATGATTTATATTCCTTTGGGAATACAAACCCCAGTAGTGGGATTTCTTGGTTGAGTCATAATTCTGTTTTTAGTTATTTGAGGAATCGCCACACTGCTTTCCACAATGGTTGAACTAATTTACACTCCCAGCAGCAGTGTGTAAGTGTTCTCTTTCCTCCACAACCTTACCAGCATCTGTTATTTTTTTGACTTTTTAATAGTAGCCATTCTGACTGGTGCGAGATGGTATCTCATTGTGGTTTTGATTTGCATTTCTCTAATGATCAGTGATATTGAGCATTTTTTCATATGCTTATTGGTAGCATGTATGCCTTCTTTTGAAAAGTGTCTGTTTACATCCTTTGTCCACTTTTTGATGGGATTGTTTTTTGCTTATATGTTTAATTTCCTGGTAGATTCTAGATATTAGACCTTTGTCAGATGTATAGTTTGCAAATACTTTCTTCAATTCTGTAGGTTATCTGTTTACTCTGTTAAAATAGTGTGCAGGAGCTGTGTAGAAGCTCTTTAGTTTAATTAGGTCCAATTTGTCCATTTTTGCCTTTGTTGCAATTGCTTTTGGCATTTTTGTCATAAAATCTTTGCCAGTTCCTATGTCCAAAATGGTATTTCCTAGGTTATCTTTCAGAGTTTTTATAGTTTTTGGTTTTACATTTAAGTCTTTAATCCATCTTTAGTTGATTTTTGTAGATGGTGTAAGAAAGCAGTTCAGTTTCAGTCTTCTGCATATAGCTAGCCAGTTAACCTATCATTTACTGAATGGGAAGTCATTTCCCTATTGCTTGTTTTTGTCAGCTTTGTCAAAGATCAGATGGTTGCAGGTGTGTGGCTTTATTTCTGGGGTCTCTATTCTGTTTCATTGTTCTACGTATTTGTTTTTATATACTACCATGCTGTTTGGGTTACTGTAGCCTTGCAGTATAGTTTGAAGTCCAGCAATGTGATTCCACCAGCTTTGTTCTGTTTACTTAATATTTCCTTGGCTATTCAGACTCTTTTTTGGTTTCATGTGAACTTTAGAATAGTTTTTTATAGTTCTGTGAAGAATGCCATTGGTAGTTTGATAGGAATAACATTGAATCTGTAAATTGCTTTGGGCAGTATGGCCATTTTAACAATGTTCATTCTTCTTATCCAAGAGCATGGAATGTTCTTCTATTTGTTTTTATCATCTCTCATTTCTTTGAGCAGTGTTTTGTAATTCTAACTGTAAAGACCTTTCAGCTCCCTGGTTAGCTGTATTCCTAGATATTTTATTCTTTTTGTGGCAATTGGGAATGGAATTGTGTTCCTAATTTGGCTATCAGCTTGGATGCTGTTAGTGTATAGGAATGCTATTGATTTTTGTACATTGATTTTGTATTCCAAAACTTTGCTGAAGTTACCTATCAGATCAAAAAGCTTTTGGGCCAAGACTATGGGGTTTTCTTGATATAGAAGTATATCATCTGCAAACAGGGATAGTTTTCTTTCTCTTTGCCTATTTGGATACCTTTTATTTCTTTCACTTGCCTGATTGCTTTGGCCAGAACTTCCAATACTGTGTTGAATAGGAAACCAATGTAAATATGAATTTTATCCAAACACATCCTCTAAATTGACACTTAAAATTAATCATCACAGTCATAAAAGCTTTTGCAAATGAAATCTTTCATTAATATAATTGCTGTTGTCATTGTCATTGTCATCATCACCATCATAGGTAATTAATGTTATTCAGGAAGTTGCTATGGTCTTGGCACTAGTGCAATTGCTTTAGTTTTTTAAATACAATTATACTGTGGCACAGATACTATTGTTATAATCCCTGTTTTATGACTTAAGAAACTGAGGTACAGAAGGTGTAAATAACTTGTCCAGGGTTATACAGATAACAAGTTCAGGACCAGGATTTGGATGCAGCCAGTTTAAATTCAGGCTTCTTTATGTTACATTGTCTCTCATGAAGATATGAAATGAAAAGCAGATTTTCTAAAAATGAACATTGAAGTACATTCAGTAAAATCTTATTACTGATTGGGTCTAATCTCCTTATTGAACAGGCATTCATACATACGTTGTCCAATTCTTACCAGTGTTCCTTGACTCAAACGTTACCATGGACAAGTAACTAACAATTCATTTTCTCTATATTGCGACCTTAGGCTTGAGGAAGAGGGAATCAGGAGAAAAAGACATAAAAGTTACAACTATGTCTAGGTAATTGGTTTTTAAAAAATATCTTGCTTCTTAATAAAATAAAAAGTGGAAATTACTGGTTATCTCATATTGTAAACCTTTTTTTGTTTATTTCCTAATTTTTATGTGCACCTTAGCCTCATCACCATAGATAGGCAGGAGTTCCTTGAAGCAGGAGGATTATACCCTTGTAGAATAACAAGGGCATAATTTAGAAATGTTTGCTGGGGAACACTTTGGAAAAAGTAGCATCTCCTTTAGCAAGTGTCAACTGCTAAGCCATTTCCAGATGAAATATGATGAGGGAGAGTATAATATAGTGGCCACTGATATGGGCTATGGAGTAGACAGATGTGATTTTGTATTGTGCCTTCCTCACTTACTAGAGACTGTTCATAACCATTTCTGTGCCTCAGTTCCTTCATCTGTCAAAAGGAGATACTAATAGTAGCCATCACACAGAACTGTAGTGAGAATTACACGTGGAAATGCACACAAAATTCTCAACACAGTTTTTGGCAAGTATTCAAAAGTACATATTCAAAAATATGGGCAAATTAGACAATATTTATCTAAGCAATCACACATGAATCCTCATCAAGCCTTTAAGGTCAGTGTAGTCATCCCTTGGTCTCCATGGGGATTGGTTCCAGGATCCCTGGTGTATATCAAAATCTGCGAATGTTCAAGTCGCTGATATACAATGGCATAGTATTTTCATATATCCTATGCACAGCCTTTTGTCTACTTTAAAGCATCTCCAGATTACATATAATACAATGTAATGTAAATAGTTGTTATACTGTAGTTTATGTATATTATTTTTTAGTATTGACCTTTTAGTACAGTCATGTGTTGCTTAACAAAGATGATACATTATAAGAAATGCAACAGTAGGTAATTTCATTATTTTGTAAACATCCTAGAGTGTACTTACACAAATCTAGATGGTATAGCCTACTACACACCTAGGCTATGTGGTGTAGCCTATCACTTCTAGGCTGTAAACTTGTACAGCATGTAACTATACTGAATACTGTAGGGAATTATAACACAATGGTAAGTATTTGTGTATCTAAACATAGAAAAGTTACAATAAAATATGGTATTATAATCTTATGGGATCACTGCCATATATATGGTCCATCATTGATGGACTATGTGGTAAATGACTATATTTTTAATCCCATTAGTTCAATCCACAAATGCAGAACACATGGATATGGAGGTCCAATTGTAACACTCATCGCCATTTAATCGAAGAGAAAACTGAGGCAGATGGGCAAAGTGAACTTGCCTAGGCTCACACAACTAGTTAAGCTGCAGAGAAGGGTTTCAAAACCATAGTGTCTGTCTACAGAAACTATGTACTTGGCAACTATATTACACTGCCTCTTGGGATGCAGTTGAGTTTCTATTTCTATAATTCCTTCTACAGGAGATGATAAATATCCTCTCTAAAAATTGAGAAGCTTTTTCCCTAAAGGGACTCTAGGCTTCAACAAATGGTTAAGGGTTGTGTTTGCTGGGGAATGCAAGTCTTTCCAGAATCTGAAAAGTCACTGGTGGCTACCTCCTCCCTTTATTAGAAGGCCTTCCTTTTTGCTGGCCAATTATTTTTATTTTTTTAATGATACATAATAGATATATTTAGATATTTGCATATCTCATTTTGAGAAATGACTATTCAAGTCTGTTGCCCATTCTTAACTGGATTATTTGTTTTATTGCTATTGAGTTCTTTAAGCTCCTTATATATTCTGGTTATTAATCCCTTGTCGGATGGATAGCTTGCAAATATTTTCTCCCATTTTGTAGGTTGCCTTTTCACTTTGTTGATTGTTTCGTTTGCTCTGCAAAGCTTTATGTAATCACACTTGTCTATTGTTGTTTTGGTTGCCCGTGCTTTTGAGCTTTTACACAAAAATCTTTTCCCTTTCTGGCCAGATTTAGTGAATTTGCCTTAAGTACTTTCTCTTACTTAGCAAGTAATTTATACAAAGCAGACAAGGAGGAGCTGTCACCATGTGAATGAAGCTTCCCTAGTCTTGACATGGTGCATTAAAATATTCTTTAAATGTTTTCAGAGACTCAGCCCACTGAAGCAATCATTGTGTTACAGTGGTTATTTCCCCTGATGGGTGTTACAGCTTTCAAATGAGAAGATATAATTTTTCAATACTTCAGTTGTGACCAAACTCTTGCTTCAAAATTAATTTGACTTCTGTATGGAATACAATTTGGGCATGGGCATATTCATTTTAAAATTTAACAATTAACCAAAACAATACTAAAATACCATCAGTGAGTCATCAGTGCACAGCTATTCAAATACATAAATTTGTGAAGCAAAATGTCTTTAGCCTTCATCAGCATGACTGCGCTTAAGAAATATGGGTACACATGTAGCAGAAGTTTAGAGCTGCTACTGGAGATGCAATACTGTATTTCTGGAGAAACTTCACTTTGTTAATAGATGGGTCAAATCATAGACTTCTATTGAAGCCTTGAGTATAAAGGATTATTCCCTAGCCCAGGGTTTCTCAAACCCTGATCTATAGAAAGCTAACATTCTACTCAGTGACCTTGGGAGCCTTTTGCAATATTTACTTTCTCTTTCTTTGTTTCTTTCTCTTTGTTTCTTTCTTCTCTCTCTCTCTCTCTCTTTCTTTCTTTTTATTTATTTTAGAAGAGATGGGGTTTTGCAATGTTGGCCAGGCTAGTCTCAAACTCAGCCTCAAGTGATCCACTGACCTCAGCCTCACGAAGTGCTGGGATTAGAGGCATGAATCACAGCAAGCAGCCTGTGGCAATACCTTACAAAGTAAGTTGACTGGGCATGGCTTGCCTGCCATCCCTACCTCTGCTTAAACCAGAGTAGCTCCCCCTTTATCCTTTGATATATTAAGATTCCTCATTGGATTTCCTTTAAATTAAAAATGTCTTGATTTGTTAAAATTTAAAAATGATCTTTGGGAACAGAAAAAGAAGTGTTCACTGTTTTATGTGAGATTTACCATCTTTTTAAAACACAAAGCACACAGAGTACAAAAAAAATCTACTATGAGTATCTGAGGGGGAAAATAGTTTTGACCCCACCAGGATTGGTGAACAACCAAACAAGGCAGCACTATTTGATACAGGCATTTTATACCCATTGTCACAAAAAAACCTTTACTACAACCATGATAATGTTCTCATCGTTTTCATTTTATGGATCAGTAAACTGAGCTCCAGAGAGTTTAAGTAATTATCAAAAAACTCACATAACTAAATAACCTGCAGAGAAGGGCTTCAAATATATGTCCATCTGTCTTCAAAGTCCATGGTCCTTTAATATTACATTATATCAAACTGCATCTCCAACGCATATCACTGTCACAGAATTTCAGAAATGGATGACATCATTGTAGACTGTGGGAGTCCCAGAATGCTGACCAAATAAGTCTAGCACACAAGGGCCCAGTTCTAGATATGCTGTGAATTGGCTTGGCCATTGTGCACTTACAAAGCTTCAAAGGGGTTAAATTACAGAAGTTGCAAGCAGACAGACCCTTGGGTTGCTTTTAACACAGAGATGTGCTTTGTTTAGCCTATGCATAGTCTAAAAAATCAAGACATCCTGCTAAAGATCCAGATTAGCATTTTTCCTTTTTAAAAAGTGGAATAATTAGACCCCCTGGCCCTTACATTTCTGCATGACAAAAATCAAGTGTAACTAAGCAGCAACTGCTTCATCTAAATCAATTAAATCTATACTCTCTAGTTCACCACAATCCTCTCCACTACCTATCGTATTTTATTGCCTGCTGTACTCATTTATGCTACTTGCCTAGATTCTGTGGAAAACTGTATTTGTAACTTCTTTTTTAGGGACTAGGAACAGAAAGAGAGAAAAACTTCCTCCAACTGGCCCCTTGGAGACCATCTACCTGGATTGGGGAGCACATTAATAATATGAGGTAAGATCACAATTTAGGAAAATGCTGTAAAAGAAGTACTAAATTAAATAATTTTAGCTGATCAATACCAAGAAGGTAGTATGGTATGAAGCACCACATAAGAGCATGAAAGACTATCTAGTCCTACAATACATACTTATTGGGAACTTATAATGTCTCTCAAAGCAACAAGGAGACAAAAACATATAAGACATGGTCGCTGCTCTCGAGTTGCTCAGTCTAGTAAGGAATAAAGATAAGAAAATAAACAATTAAATGTGAACAAAGAAAAACACAAAGTAATAAAAATAAGCATAAACTGTTGTGAAAGAGTATATAAAACTAGGGTTCAGGACAAGCTGTTATGACTAACAGGCGTCACTATGCGAAAAATAGAGGAGAGGGAGAAAAGGCAATCAAAGTAAAGGAATGACATTTATTAAAGCAGAGAATCTGAAACATCATGACGCTTCAGAGAATATGTTTTCTCCCTATGACTGGAGCAAAGGAAGTATTTGGGGGAAGTGGTTAAAGAGGAGGCTGAAAGAGTAGGTATACATTCATATATACATAAATTCACATATTTATTCAATGGGAGCTTAAAGATACTGATTTAAGCATTGGGAATACAACAGAGAACAGGGCAGAAAGAACCTCACCCTAGTGAAACTTGCATTCTGAAGAACTGAGTCAGATTTTAAAAATTACAATTGATTAACCAGATTAGTGCCATGACAGAAGTTTGGCTTTTTAAAGCATTATGATAGAAACCAACCAGAAAGCTGGCTGTACATAAGATGATCTAGAATAACCAATGGTTCATAAACTTACATGTTTATAAAAAAAAAAAAAAGAGCTCTAGATTTTATTCTAAGGACCACAGGAAGCCACAGAGGGCTTTTAAGAGGGGCAGAATGATGGTATGATCAAGTGTATTTTAGATCGATAACTGTGACTAAAGTATGAAGGACCGATTGGATGAGGGAAACATTGGAAGCAAATAGACTAGTTGGGAGACTCAGCTGGTAGCATAGGTAAAGAGTGTAATTGAATTCTTTATAAATCAAAGGGTAAATTCTTGAAGGGATGGATACCACATTCTGCTGCTATTCACTCAGTGTGGCTGGCAAAATATTAAAGATATTAACTTTTAAGAAAAGTTATCTTTTGGAAGGCCTAAAGTTTTATTGGGGCAGGCTGAAGGCAGCCGGCCAGTCCATTAAGTTAGGGAGAGATAGAGATGATCTAAGGCCTTCCCAGTTGAGTCTGTTACCCCACACCCATTTGTCTCCACTCTGTTTACTCACGCAAATTTTGTACTGGGTGGTGTCTCTGGGGAAGATCAAAGGGGAATTGCCTGTTAATAGCATTTACTCTGGGCCCCAGAACCTAAAGCTTTTATCAGTCTTAAAACCATTCTTTTAACCATGTTAATTATCCACAAGTGTGTTAACTTAGAACCTCTGTTATAAAATCTTAAGGGAATAAATACGCGATGGACAGAGGGTCTGGGTCGATTGGTTGCATTTCGCCCTCGGAAAACAGCCAGTGGCCATCCCTAGCCCACCTGAAACACTGTAATGGTGTAAGAGTGCATTTATTCATCTGTCGTTGAGTCAGGGTCTGCAGGTCAGACTTCCACGAGTGGTGAGCCCCACGTCTCAGGTGGTGACCCCAACGTGACCAAGGGCACACCATTCCTCATGATGTGCTTATTTCACATTGCATGCTTGTATCTGTACATTTCATGTACCCTATAAATATATATACCTATTATGTACCCACAAATATTTAAGAAATAATTTTTTTAAAGAGAGGTAGTGGCTTCAACTACACCATTTTTGGCAGAGATAAGGAGAAACAGACAGTTGAGGAGTTGTGACCTGGTAAATTGCTGTAGACAGCTAGAAATGGGAACATAGAGTAGACTCAGATTTCTATGCTAGTGCACCAATGCCAAGATCCAAAACTATGACTAAGTTTAGTGAAGGTCAGGGAAAGTGAATTTGTTTCAGAAAGCAATAAGGAGAGTAGATCAATTCACAGACTCCATCAGTTCATCTCATTATAATGAAAGTAGTCTCATAATTTGAGTAGTGCCAGTCCTTTCTTGAAGCTATGCAATAATTAGGTATTCCATAAGCAGGTAAAAGTGGTATCTAGTATTTGAGAAACAGGCCAGGTTTTGACAAAAGTTTTATGAGTAAGTTAATGTAGATCAATGAGGATAAGAAAGCTTTGAGGATGGAAAAATTCAGGCAACTAGATATGGAAGGCAAGGTGAATTAATAACACAATGAGAAAAAGGTTTAGAGATTAAAATGATTAATATATATTGAGGGGATAATAGTTGGAGCAGAATATTCATGTTGGAATAAATGGAGAATGGGATATTTCCAGTAGTTTTGGCAATTACTAAAGTAAAATAATAGTAAGTACTCTACTTTCAGGAAATTTGCAGAATTTTCCATTTTTAAATGATCTGCCTATCAAATTTTTTAGACATCCTTTTTGCTTTATTTCTTCCCATTTGACATTTCCTTATGGAAATCATATTAAAACAATACCCTTTATATCACCAAAAATTTATTCGACCTGTTCTCACAAATTTTGATTAAGACTCTATGCATATATGAAAACTAGATTATTTTCTTGTGAAAATATGGCACATTGAAAAATTATTGCCTGAATATTACCTAACAAAATCCAAGTCCTGACAAACAAAGTTAAAACTGGAAATTATGGGAAATCTCTTCAGTATAAATTAATAAACTGAGGAGAGTTAATATTTTAATAGAAATACACATTCCAAATGAGATAGAATGAAGTCAGCTTATTAAAACTTTGTATCAGAGGATAACTTTTTCTTTCCATCTGCTTAGATTTCATTAAACAGCACCATCAGTAAAAATAAATTATATATTAGGAAATTACTTCATTGTCATTGCTATGATGTTCTGTACAAAATCCAAAGAGACACCTGTCTTTTGTGTTGGTATAGAAATGTATAGATGCTCTAACTATTGGCAATAACTCAAAAATTTGAAAGCTAGTCACTAGACTGTATGACTCTCTTAAATTCTGTAGGCTTCAGACAGAACATATAAACCTAAGAAGAAAAGAAAAGATGAAATTTCATCAAGGACCAAGAGGTGCTTAATAAAGTCCCAGGGTAACCAAGATATGGACCAGACCGCTCAAAGCCATTGAATACAGAGAATTAGGTAGAGCAAGAGTCTGAATCTTCTCTCAGATCTTTCATCTATGTTTCCCATTTTTGAAGTACTCTCTTTGGTTGCCTTGTTTTTTTTTTTTTTTTATTGGCTTCTTTTCTGCCTTACCAGGGTATAGTGACATTCCTTTAGTCATTATAGTTTGAAGTTTGGTTCAACTAATATTGATTAAAGACAAAAGAAAGGTTTATTTTGTTTACATGAGGCCTAAGATTAATGTTCTCAGTCTTTATTGTGCTGTATTTTAAATTCGAGTTTTTTGATACTTAATGCACTTCTACATTTTACTGATCAGCTTTAAAGACTGGTTTGTAATTCAGATAGCGTTCTTAACAAAATGAGAGCTATTTAGCTACTTTCAGAGTAGGCTACAGAGTCTGTTTACACATACTCATATTCACTTAGCACAAATTCACGTCTTCATTAAATGAGAATAGTGATATGTAATATCTTGTGTACACTTTCTTGAAGGCTAAAAGTGCATTTCAAAACCCAGAAAGACATTTTTCCTACCTAAAAGATTCAATTAGAAATAAGATGCATTAGTATCTTACTCAAACAAAACCAGGTTTTATGGAGGCTGGGCTAAGCATGCCAATGCATCCAAAAGAAAACAAATCTAATTCCAAAACCCAAAAATGCCATAAACAATTACAAGCATGGTGATCAAGAACAGGTCTGTGTCATAGAGAAAGTAACATTGGAGCAGAATCTTGAAGGACGAGTAGGTTTTCGTAAGGCAAAATTGTGTAATGGGTGGAATCGCAAGGGAATTTCAGGCAGATGAAATAGCATAAGAAAATGCCAAGGGATATCTAAGTATACTACAGATTCAGAGAAGAGTAATTAGTGTAGTAGAGTTGAAACAGAGTTTGCATGATAAGGAAACAGGGACAAATTAAATGCCAGGATTCAAGGGTGGGCCAGGGCCAAGTGATGAGTCTTCAATGCCAGGCAAAGGAAGAAAGAGTTTATATTGTAGACAGTAAAGAGGCCCTAAAAATGTTTAATCAAATGAATTATGTGCTAAGACATGTTTCAGAATGATTACTTTGGCATAAATGTAAGGAATGTATTTGTTATAGAAAATAGTGGAGATGTAGAGACCAATTAGAAAGCTAGTAGGAAAGTCTAGGAATCTGAAATAGGGGAGAAGGAGTAAAGATGAAAAATAAGCAACATGAAAGAGTCTGAAGAAATAAAAACAAAACCCAGAGAATGACTTTACACTGAGTAAGGGAAAGGAATAAAGCAGCTATAACTCCTTGATTACTAATCTGATTTACTTAATAGATAGCTGTGTCTTTCATCAGCAAAATGAATGCAAATTTTAAAAGTATGAAGTCAGGTTTGCAGCATTAATGAATTGAGTTTGGTACAACACCCTGCTGGATATGCAGGTCTGAAGCTATGCCTAAAGGTAGAGCATTTAGGAGTCATATCGGAAATGAGGTAAAACCACCCGCAGAGAAAGTACAGAGAGGAAAGGAGAGGAAGGGAGGGGAGGGGAGGGGAGGGGAGGGAAGCGGAATCCTAGAGGACATAAATATTTAGAGAGGGATTAGAAGATGAAGAATTAGAGGGAGAGAATGAAATGGAACTGTGAGAATGCAGGAGATTCTAAAAAGGTAAGTAGATCCCTAGCCAGGACAGGAGAGAAAATTCAACAAGAAAGGGATGGTGGTCTCCCTTCATCATGCTTTGAGATGAAAGAGATGTCTGATCATATCCCATATCCCTGAATTCTCAACCAGCTGTCTATTGCCACAGTATATTCACAAGCTACACAGTACCAAGAAATCAAGAAAATCCACACTTTTTATTATTAACTAAGACCTTATCCAGTACCACGTAATGATCCACCTATCCACTGAGCTGAGCGGAACCAACAGAAGCTGAAAGAACTCCTTTTGACCCTTGGCTCAAGAATGAGGTAAAGGCAAGTCAAGTGCCCTGTTCCTTGGCACCATCGCACTAATCCCATACCCTTGTCATTTGACTACCAATAATAAGAGGAGGCATGAGAAGGTGAACCCATATAGAGCTTTCTTCATGTCCACAGCTTACTGCCCACTTTCAAGTAGGACTCACTCTGGCCAGGATTTTACTATAACCAGGCTTAACCCAAAGCTACCCACAAAGCCAAAGAAGTATCTCTATTATGTTTGCTATATTCAGCTATAACCAGGTAGATTATCCAACCTAGTTCACCAGAGAGAGGGATTATAAAACATCCAAGAGATAAAAAGCAGCAAACACTTCAAGAAAACATAAAATTTATCACATTTGCTATCTCCTTAAAGCATGCATCAATTTAAAGTCCCTTTTGTTTTCAAAGACAATCTCTTGTTCCCAGAGAGAAAAAGTTCTAAAAATTACATTTATTATCTCTTATTCCCACCAAAAACAAAAAAAAATATGTACTATTTTATGCACAGTGCATCTTCCTGCTCTTATGTTTCTTTTTATCACGAAATATTTCAAACATGCAGAAGGGTTTAATAATAATAATAGAATGTTTTATTATTTAATAATAATAGAATGTTTAATCACTACCCAGCTTAAATAAATCTTAACTATGTTTCATGTTTTCTGTATCTTAAAAAAAAGTCACAGAATTGCAGCCTCTTGGGTGTATCTCCAAAATCCCATTACTTTCCATTCCACTATTTCAATACTAAGGATGATAAATACAATTCTAATTTGTTTTTATATATTGGCTACATATGTATTCATCTCTAAAATATGTGCTAATGTTTTATATTTTTAATTTATATAAATGGTACTTTCATATGCATATCATGCTGGAATTTTTAATTTTATTATTATCTACTATTAAATATGTATGATTTCCTCCCTGATTTGCTTCTTATTCCTTATTTAGTAATTCATATTTTTAATCTGCAATCACATGGTTCTTAATAATATATATATGTATATATTCTATATTTTAACTGCAATGCATTCAGAAAAAAGTTGCCTGCATTATACTGGCTCTTTAAAAATTTGTTTAGATTTCCTGTAGGATCTAAAACATAATATATTTTTGTTAATTTTATATGCAAGCTTGAAAATCAAGCAAACAATTATATCATATTATGCATTTCTTCTTTTAAGGAATGTATATACGTGTGTGTGTGTGTGTGTGTGTGTGTGTTAGATTAAGCTTGCTAATTGCCCTTTTTTTAGTTTCCTAAATACTTACAATTTTTTTTGTCTACTTGATTTATTGGTTTCAGATAGATATGTGTGAAAATCTTTCACTGTAATATAATTTTACCAATTTCTACTTTAAATGTATTAATACTATATATATGTTTGAAGCTATGATTTTTTTAGTGCATAAAAGCTCGTACCAGTTATATCTTATTGGTGGCTTCTTCCTATTATAATGTGATACCACTTATTTCAGTTAATGCTTTGTGTTTTAAATTCTATCAAAAGAAGCCTTACTCATCCCTCCTCTCTCCTCTTGTAAGTAGCCTAAATCCTGAATTTTGTGTTTTAACTTGTTTAATTCTATTTGAATCCTAAAATATTATTTAATCCTTTATATTTTTAATGTTAGATAAGTGAAATTATATTGTATATATTCCATACACACACACACACACACACACACACATATTAATTAATCTTAGCTTCCTTTAAGTAATCACTGAACATATTGAAGATCATGAACTCAATCCCCCATTGTTGCTATTGTTGTCTACCATTCTAGTTTTATCTTTCATTTAATTGCAAAATGCTATTTTCTATTCATTTATGAATAGAAATTTACTGAAATATCATCATTCGGGGCTTGCAATTGTTTCTTGCATTCCACATCTTTACTTTCACCTTTTTTCTTGTTGGAAGACATCCTTTAGAGTGTCTTTCTACAAGAGTCTTTTTATGGTTGTACATCTTATTCTTTGTATTGTTAAAAATGCCTTTATCTTTGCATTTGGATGGTAGTTGGGCTGAATATATTATACTGTGTACTTCTGGTATTTCTTCATAGTGATGAGAAATCTAGCTGTTGAATTACTGTTCTTTTGTAGATCACTGACTTCTATGTATAGCAGTTTTAAATTATTTCCCTCTATCCTTAATATTCGGCAATAGTAGTCAGCAGTTTCATTAAGTTGTATATATTCATTAATTTAGTTTTATTTATCTTGCTATTTACAGTTTACTTTTGAGTGATGACCCATACCTTTCTTCAATTCTGGAAATTGTGTTCAAAACCTCCTCGAATATTGTTTCTCTGCTATACTCTCATTCCTTATTTTGAAAATCCTATTAGACTCATAGTGGAATCTGTTAAACTATCTTCTATTTTTATTAACTTATCTTTCATCATTTTAATATTTTTTACATGCTGTATTCTAAGCAGATTTCTTGGCCACATATTTGATTTCATGAATTCCCTCCTTGTGTCCAGTTTAGAGTTTGTCTACTGAATTGTTAGTTTGATAATAATATTTTTTCATTTCTAAAATTTCTAATAGGATCCTTTTTATCTCAATCTATTCTATTTTATTCTCCCTGTTTTTTATATATATTTTACAATTCCATTTATGAATATTATTCATTTACGTCTTTGTGGATCCTAACTATACACTTAATTTAAATCTTTTTCCAATTATTTTTTATTCTTATTTTAAGTAAAACAAATGTATCCTCTAACTGTGGATCGTTTACCTTTTTCCTTGTGTTTCTTTGACTTTTCCATAAGCCAATTTATCCTTTGTTTGACTTCTTCAGTTCTCCTCTTCATCTGTTTCCTGGATCCATACAGTAAAGGCCCAATGGCTATAAAAGCACAGATTCCCCTTTCAAAAACAGGTAAAGAGAGAAAATATCTGCAAGTGTATATATAACAAGAAGTTAATATCCAGTATATATATAAACATCTACAAATTAACAAAAGTAATTCAAAATTGGGCAGGCATTTCTCCAATGAAAATGGAGACATTGAACAGACATTTCTCCGGAGAAGATAAACAAATAGATAAGGAGCATATGACAAAATGCCCAGCGTCATTAGTCATTACAAAAAAAAATTATGAAATGAAGTTGGGGATGGTGGCTTATGCCTGTAATCCCAGCACTTTGAGAGGCTGAGGCGGGAGGATCGCTTGAGCCCAGGAATTCGAGACTAGCCTGGGAAACACAGGGAGACCCCTCCACCCACCGCCGTCTCTACTAAAAACAAAAAATTTAGCCAGGTATGGTGACACACACCTGTGGTCCCAGCTACTCTGGAGGCTGAGGCAGGAGGATTGCTTGAGCCCAGGAGGTCAAGACTACAGTGAGCCATGTTTGCTTCGCTGCACTCCAGCCTGGGCAACAGAGAGACCGTGTCTCAAAAAATGAAATAATGAAACGCATTCAATAAGCTCTAATTGAGCCTCTGATTGTAATGGTGTTGGCACTACTAAAAAAGAAAAAACAGAACATATCTGTTTCCTTGAAAGGTAAACAATTTACTCTGAGAAACAATATAACTTTCTGTAAAATTCTTATAGTACTTAACCACTTTTAACATAACCCAAGGATAGCAAATAGCTTTCAACTCAAGCTACAACTCTCATAAACCGTTAGAGGCTTCCTAAAGCCCTGTGATGAATTCTGCATCCAAGACAGAGCACAGAAAAGACACAGTGATTAGTTACTGTTGTTTGTCATGAGTCAAGAAGAGACCAGCAAGGGTTAGGGTGCCATTATGTTGCCATTCTTGTCAAAACTCTTGTACTTTGTCATGCGTTATTGTTGCTTAGCGCTGTTTAATACTCATTTCATGTTTCTCCAGCTACAGTGAGCTTCACCATGGTCATCAGTACTGCATTTTCTACTTATTTAGCATGCCCATAATATGCACCAGATACACAGTCAATGTGACGAACAGGTACCAAGGCAATTACCTCACCCATTTACCTGTCCTGGGATCCTATCTTCCCTTCTATTCTTGTGGTCTTTGTTCCGTCAATATTCCTTCTCTTTATCCTTTCCTCATCCTTTCTTCCTCTTTTATCATATTCTTTTCAAGAGTCAGTGACTCTTTCCCACATAGCATATGAACATGCTTCACCTCTTCCATAATAGAAAAACAGCTGCCATTCCTAGGCCTGTGTGGTCCCAACTTCTAGGCTATCTTTTCTCTTGGCCTTCACAGTGAAACATAAATACAGTGTTCTCAACTGGCTGCCTGGAGGTCTTCATCACCCACATCCTAATTCAAGCACTGCAATCAGGGCTTTACTTCACGTAACCACCTGAAACTGTTTTAATCACCATTTATCCATTAGTGTCAATGCACCCTTTTCTGCCCTTATAGAACTTGTTATCTGTGGCATATCAGATGCCCCTTCATCCTCCTTAGAATTATTCCATCCCTTGACTTCGTTTACTTATGTCTTCCTGGTTATTTCTCTTCCCTCTCTGGCTGCTCCTGACCACAATTTGAATAGCCGTGTCTCCAAAAGCCAGTATCTCTTCTCCTCTCACCATACAAACACTTTCTGAGCATTCTCTTCAACAACCATCACTTATCTCTGATTATCCAACTGCTTCCTACATAATCCAACTGGATAGACCCCCTACACTTGTTTTTTCTTTTGAGATGAAATCTCTCTCTGCCACCCAGGCTGGAGTGCAGTTACAAGATCTCAGCTCACTGCAACCTCCACCTCCCAGGTTCAAGCAGTTCTCCTGTGTCAGCCTCCCAAATAGCTGGGATTGCAGGCACCCACCACCACGCCCGCCAATTTTTGTATTTATAGTAGAGTGGCCTGTGTGTAGAGTCTCTTCTCTTACCTGTCCCTTCCTTCCTTCCTTCCTTCTTCCTTCCTTCCTTCCTCCCTCCCTTCCTCTCTCCCCGCCCCTCCCCTTCCTGCCCCTCCCCTTCCCTTCCCGCCTCTCCCTTCCTCTCTCCCCACCCTTACCCTTCCCAACCATCCAATCCCACCAAACCCAGGCAACAAAGCAGGCTTCAACCCAGGTTTAATAAATTAACCAGACTCAGACTACCCAGAAGCTGGGATTACAGCTGTGTTCCAACAT